>JAINUT010001261.1:0-35344 GCA_020205555.1 Panax stipuleanatus | reverse complement strand
TCCCGAACTGTTTTCACTGTTTTCTCTTCTCTTCCCGAATCAACTCGATCTCTCGTATCCTCAACGTCGACAAAAGGTTTCGGTTTCCGCTTTCTGTAATGGCCACCTCAATGGCCATTGTATGCTTCAGTTTACTGATCCCTACCCCCGAAGTGATTAGAGCATTCCGATAGCACCTCCTTGCTAAGTCTAGATCTCCAGCCACTTTCGCCAACTCCGTGGGGTAGAACTTAATTTTAAAGTGGGTATTGAAGTAACCGCCTGTAGAGCTGTCAAAGCAGGTCTCCCCAAATAGCGTTGTAGGCAGAATCAACATGTACAACATAAAATTTAAAAAGGATTTGAACCTGTTGGGGAACTGTCCCGAAGATGACTGGCAGCTCGATGGTCCCTGCTACCTTGACGGGATCGTGCTGAAACCATACAGAGGGGCCTCCTGCCCGATTTCCATCTTCTGGCCATCCGCAGGCATTTGGTGGTAGCATGAGCATACAATATATCCACCGAAGAGCCATTGTCAATCATCATCCTTTTCATATCCACAGAACCTACTTGGGCCGTGATTATCAAGGCTCCTTCATGTGGTTCGATAGGTTCCGTAGGGAAGTCCTCATCTGTAAAGGAAATTATGGAACCCGGATATGCCCTTTCGACCTTCGTAGGCTTATCTGCCAAAGACATCACAGAGTCCAGATACCTCGTCTCTTCTTACCTGCAACTTTTCCTGTGTTCCCCCCAGATATCACATCCACGACATGCCGCACCGCCTGGTTTGGCACTGGTTGAACAGGCTGGGCAACTTGAGCCAACTCCTTATTCTCCGGTTGATTCCTTTGTCGTTCCCGACCTGTTACATAATGCATCAAGGTACCACTTTGAACTTTTCTCTCAATAAATTCCTTCAAACTCCAGCAGGAATTTGTATCATGCCCAACCGCCCGGTGGTAATTACAATATAAGGCAGGATCTCCAGACCCCGGTCGAAGGTTGTTTTTGGGCGCTTCGAAGTACGGTTGGTTTTTAATGTGTTCCAAAATGGTGGCCCGATCCGTGTTAAGTTGTGTGTACACCTTGTTCACTCTTTGAGTCGGAATGGGTGGACGATCTCCCCTGGGTATCCAGTTACTATTATACCTTTTCTGATTACCTTCGGATCGATCGTTGCCTGCATTATTTCTTCTCTGATTAATGTCAGGCTTTTCCCTGTCTTTCCCTTTACTTTTTCTGAATAGCTTTGTTTCAAGCTAGCCATTGCCTCTTCCACCACGATGAAACCTTCGGCCTTTTCAAACGCTTCGGCCAGACTCTTCGGATGTTTGAACATCAGCTTCTTTACTAATTTTTCCGATTTCACACCAGATCTAAGCCATTCTGGAATAACCCCACCGCCTGAAGATCATTAAGATCTGAAATCTGCCCTACAGCTTCTTGAAATCTCTTCACATACTGCCCCAGAGTCTCACTCGGATATTGCCTTACTTGGGCCAACGACCCCGTGGGTCTTCCTCTTCTCTTATTGCTCCCAAAGCGAGCGTGGAATTTGTCACACAAATCTTCCCATGACGTAATCGAATCCGAAGCCAGAGTCCCCATCCATTGCCTTGCATCTTTCTTAAGGTCAACCCGAATGTCTGACATTTAGCTGAATCCGAATAGTCGTAGTAATCCATCAATCTATCAAATGCTTGACTATGGTCAAACGGATCTCCAGAACCGTCATAACTTTCCATATGAGGTAACTTTTTGCTGGGATCCGCTTTTTTTTAAGGATTTCAGATGAAAAGGGGGACGCCTTTTTATCCGAAGCCTTTTTTTCCTTGTTGAATCTCCGTTAGCTGCTTTCGAAGCTCTCTCACTTCTTTTGATAGGTATTCCACCATCCCGGGCGAAGAAGTAGCTTTCTCCTCCGGAGATTTCGCTTTATTATGTCTAATCCGGTCTCTTTCATCTGGTTTAAACGACGCCGAAGGACTTCGTCTCGTGCTTCGGCTGGACCATGAACTCCCTGTATGGTGTACCCTCTTTGGACTTTCTAGGGAATGACTTCTTGATCGACTTCGTCGTTCATCTCTTCTACTTTCTCTATGATATTTACTACGAGGTGCCCTTTTCGAAATTCTGGGAGAATATTCTTGTAACATACTTGGTCTCCTGTCAGGAGAACGACTATAAGACTCAACGTCATCTCGACTGGTATAATCATTCTTCCTTGCCCTTCGACCATGTGATCTACTCCATCTCTCCGGTCGAGTGTAACTGAAAGCTTCGTCTTTTTTCTCAGCCATAAGAAATCTGTTTAGAAATCTCCTCCCTCTGTTGCAAAAGGGCTTTCAAAGCCGTGTCGGTTTCTTGAGCCTTCTTTGCCAAGATAGACATCTTGTCCGTATGGCCTTCTCGATGCTGGGCCTTAAGTGGTGTGTCCATCATCTTTTTCCGATCGTTATCGGAACCCTTGCTAGCAGTAGAAAATAACTTCCTCTTGGCATCCCCATGGTCTCTAGCCTGAGAATCTTTCAGAACCTTCTGTGACCCAAGTCTATCATGAACGCTTTTTGAGGGTCCTAATCTGTCTTTCACCGAAATTCTTTGCAAAGAAGAGCTGGCATCCGTTGGTTGTCCTTCAGCCGTGATCGTCTTACTTTTTACCATAGCTTCCAAGGTAAGTTGTTCAGTACGTTGTGATTGAAAACCAGAAACACTAAATCCCCTCCTTCTAGCGCCAATGTTAACGCCACAATCTCGTCACGCGCCTCAATCACGAAAAGCACTCTTTGTCCTGCACAATGAACACGTCAGCACCGGATCTCGACGGTTTTGGGCCGCCGGGGATCGCTCCGGTGTGAGAATGAGTACAGATTTTGAGAGAAAATGGTCTAACAATGGAGGTCGTGTGCTCTAGTGTTCCGAGAAAAAAAATATACCTCCCTCCTCCATGTAGTGCCCTCCTTTTCATATATTGTTTCACCACCTTGCATGTTTTTCCCCCCAGTCAACATTCTGTCAACTCCTCATTAATGAGGGTGGCTTAAGACGGCTGAGCCCATCAACTCAATCAGCCGCCTATTAATCCCACAGATTAGGGGTAATCTTTAGTCTATAAACTGCCACCTGTTATCCACTACCAGCTCCAACCTAAGTTTATCTAAATAACCATTTAGACAGTGGCCCGATACTCCAATAGTAAAAACGGGTTTGACCCGGAAAGCCCAAGAGAAGTAAGATTCAACCGGTCCCACGTATTCACGGCCCAACAATCTTATTTCCCAAACAGGAGAATTACCGATGCCATGGTCATCACATTACTTGTGTCCATTTAAATAAGGGTGTAAATGAATCGAGTCGAATCGAGTATTGAACCAGAATAGTTTAAACTTTACGAACGAATATGATTTGAGTATCAATAAAAAATCACAATTCGAAGAGATTCGATTAATTTATCGAATTTTAAAATTTATTCATATTTGAATCATGTATATTTCGATCAAACTCGAATCGAACTTTTAATCGAACAAACTGTTATTTAAGTAATTCGCACGTGCACATTGTTTTCTAAGTTGTTCCTTCATACACACACACACTCTATATATATATAAACTAATTCAGCCAATTATACATATATAGCATGTTCAAGTGTATTAGACTCTCTCTTATTTATCTTTTTTCCTAGAAATTAAAGTACCCTCGATCTTCTTCTTTTTTTCCTTTTCTTTCTTTATTTTTTTTGTCCGATTCATAAAGTACTTTCTTTATTAATATAATGAATATAATGTAGAAAATAATCGTTGATTTAGCCTGTTGGACAAATATTAATGGGTTTATGGGCCCATTAATACACGCATATCTCCTCCCCTTTAGAAATAAGCTCTTTAATTAATATGTGGGATTTGTCTCAAAATCATCCCAATATATTCATTTGGTCCCATATTCATTTGGTCCCATATGCTCTTAGGGAATATGTTAAGCAAATAGAATATTCTTTTGAACTGTGTACATATTTTTTTGATTTCTGTATTTGCACCAAGTTCAAAAAATATTCACTTGAACTATGTGTTTAGCACGTGTCCTTTAAGAAATTCCTTTCATTTCTTAATATAATGACTTCTTGCAGCTGATTCTGAGAAACCTACTCCAAAATAGTCTATATATCTATCTGATCACTAGCCAGCCAGCCTGCTGTGGTCAAGACTGGTCTCCAAGTTCCTCACACCTAAGGGTTAAACGAGTCGAATTGAAGCGAACAGAGAGCTAATCGGATTCGACTCTAAATAATAAATTCGTACTCGAATTCGAATTGTATTTGAAAAATTCTACTCAGATTCGACTCAACTCGAATATTTACTACTCGATTCGATTCGATTCGACTCGGCTCGAATTATAATCAAACTACTCGCGAGCTTCAAATTCAAGTTCGAATTCAAGTCTCTAAATAATAACTAGTTTTATAATAAATATAATTATAAATTGAATTTGTTATTTTACTTAGAAATGAGAAAATATATTTTATTACACTTTACAATATAAATCACAATTAAAATTAAAAAGTAATAATTAATTATTCTAATTTGATTTAAATTTGTATATATTATAAGAGAATGTATCGAGTATCTAATCGAATTTGTATCAATCGAGCATGTATCGAATCACACTCAAGAATCGAATAATTTGAATCTTAAACGAGTCGAGTATAACCTTGCTCAGATTCTACTTATATTTTTTTCGAACTATTTTTAATGCTCAGATTTGGATCATATTATTAACGAATCCGAGTCTCGCTCGTATTTTTTCGAATCGAGCCCGAATCGAGTCCGAACCGTTTGACTCGTTTACAGCCTTACTCACACCCCCCAAACGGTTTCAATTCTTTAATTATATGTTTTTATCTCTGTGGTGCAAAAGGCTTGGGCAGCAAAACTTAAAGGTTGCTTCTTGAGAGGAACAAACTCCACCACCATTGTCCTTGTTCCTAAGCTACCAAATCCTTCTCCCATAAATGACTGTCGCCCAAGCAACACCACGTAAAATGCATATCTAAAATTATTACTGTAAGGTTAAAAGGGGTTCTTCCAAATATTATTTCCCCGTGCCAAGCTGCTTTTGTCCCTGGAAGGAGCTTTTTCAAGGGCTATAAGGCCATCTCTAGCAGGTCGGAGTTCTATTATTTTTAGACTAATATAGTTTAGGACTCATGCTCCCTCTCCAGTAATTAAACTAATATAGTCTAGTAGATTTTTCGGTGGATCCAAAAGACTATATCAAGGAATTTGATTTTGGTGGACTATAACTTTTAATATATTTTAATGAGAGTGGAAGAATAATTGGTAGACTATAATTTATTAAATATAATATAATCTTTTAATATTATAATCCATTTGCTAGAAAGATTAAAAGACTATCCCATGGATTGATGTCATATGGACTAAATAGTCCTGGTATAGTTCACCTTGCTGGAGATGCTCTAACAGATCTTTTGGGTCTTCTAGAATGAGAAAACAGTTTGGGCTCGATTCGTACTTGCTCGACTAAAGTTCGATTCGAATATAAATGATTCAAATATGAGCAAATTTTAAAGTTTGATAAATTACTCGAATCTCCTCAAATTGCAATTGTCTATTGATACTCGGATCATATTTCGTTCGAAAATTTTAAACTGTTCGGACTCGATTCGAGATCGTGCTCGACTCAATAGCTAGCTAAAGGAGCCTCAATCAAACTTTATTTTATACTTGAAAATTTTTGTGAACCAAATATGAGCAACTCAATATTCGGCTGGATTCGATAACTAAACGAGCGTCAATCTTTGTTTGGCTGATGACCTCCTTTTTTTGTCATGGTAAGGGGCGGAGCCACTGGTTGGCTAAAAGGGCTGTAGCCCGGCCCAATTTTTTTTTTTACTAGATGTACTATATAATTATGTAGTTCAAGTAAATAAGTTGAAATAGTCTCGGTCAGCCCAACTCAATATACAATTTTGATATTATAATATCCTTGGTTCGCCTAGTCAAAATATAAAATTTTGACATTATAATATTTTTAGTCCGCCCTAATTTTTATTCATGACTCCGCCCCTGGTCATGATGATGGCAGGTCTATCTCTATTCTCAAGCTCCGCTTAGACCAGTTCTCTGTTATGTCTGGACTGCACATTAATGCTTGAAAAAGCTTGAATCTCTGAGGACCAAACTGCTGCGACAATCCTTTCTTGCTTGGGATTTCAGTTGGGATTTCCGTTTTCTTAGATTTTGTAGTTGGCCGTAGCTGGTCGGTCGGACTTAATTGGATTCCTTACTTCCTGCTCTGGCCCGGCCGTATGGTTCATCACAACCTGTTATACCCTCGGATTTGGAAAGAACGCAATGCAAGGCTTCATGCTAATGGATATCTCCCTGCTACCACTATTCTACATACATAATATAATACCTTCAATTTTATAAAATGTAAACTCCACTTTAATATTAACTTCCAAACACTCATTGCTAGCTTTAGACATCTAGCCCTATAATGCTGTATAGCCTCGACTTCTCAAGTCTTTGCTATTTGCTATATTCTGTTTGGGGATCCCACGATCTTCGGGTTTGGGTTTGGGTTCGGTTTACTTTTTAAAATTATGCTAACCGAAATAGATATTTTTAAATAAAATTTTGAACTTTGTCATATGATTATGTACTTATGTATTGTTAATCTGTAATTATTAAACTAGTTTATAAATTATTATGATTGTGGTTAAATATTGTTTGAAAACTCTAGTGCGAAATTTGAAATGAATTTTTTTGTTTGGTAAAGATAAGTTAATATTTCGGTAATAAACCGAATAGTATTATTGGGTTTCAGTTAGTATTAATTTCAGATACTTATTCGAATAGTGAAATTGTATAAAATTCGATATTCGATTATAGCCAAATAAATAATTTGGTTTGGTTATATAACTGAATACTCGTCAGCCTTAGCTACATCTATTATTGTTTTAGTTGGGCCAAATTGTATAAATAAATTGAACACAATAATAAACATGGAAAAGTCAATTGAAAAAATCCCAGGAGGAAATGTCAGAATAAGCCGGCGTTGAGTTTTATATTATGGAAATTGATATTTTCACAACACTTTTTAATATTTTTACATGAAAATGTCGCTATAGATGTAAAACACCGTCATTATAAAATCTATAGTGACGATTTTCATGTGAAAATATCATTTTCTGTTGTTAATTTATCAATTTTCTATATTATTTGGGCTTTTTCAGAGTATCCAATGTGTAGCATGTCCAATGGGATAATGGGCTTGAGAACGGATTGTGAGGCAACGAAAGTATCTTCTTCTTGTGTGAAAAAATTTCTCTAGTATACACTCCGAAGTCCTAAGGGAGTTTCAATATCAGATATATTAGTGACAAAGCTAGAAATTCTTTTAAAGTATATTATATATATTGCGAATATTTAAGTCGATTATTGGATTGTAAATTATGTGGATAATGTTTAAGTTGACTATTGTTTGGTAAAGATAGAGTCCTCCTATAATTCCTACCAAAATAATGAATTCATAAGATTCGGAATTATAATTCAAAATAAATTTATCTCAGTATATAGTCTAACTCTTCTTTTAAAGGTGTGCAAAAATTTATCAATAGGCATTTTAAATCCTAATTTATAAACAAGGTTGTCAAAATTTGATGTTAATGATTTTTTTCAAAAATCATCCTTGGTAAGTTTCTATATTTTTTACTTTTTATTTTTTACTAAAAAATTCCCTCGAAATCATAGTGGCAATTAGGGCTGAGTAAGAAATCAAATTGCCTCCGAAATCGAACCAAAAATCACACAAACCGTACCAACGATTTCGGCGTATGTGACGGTTTTCAGTGGGTTAAAAAATTGAATTTATGGTTTGGTTTTGTTTTGTTTACTGGCCAAAACCGCATGCATAAAACTGAAACCGCGCCATATGCCAACAAGATAAAAGAAGTCAAGTTGTCCAAATAGATTTATAAATTTAATTAAAATATGATTGAGCTTACCATCATCATCATTATAATAACAATAATATTTGCAAGAACAAGTCCACCAACAAATTTTATTCACCACTATGTTTATAAAGATACATATCAGCTCATATACATATATATTTTTTATTTTTCTAATATTATTATTGCAAGACCATAATTTTTATGAATAAATATTTAATTTTTTTATACATTATTTTAAAATAGTAAGGTGTTGATTTAATAAATGTGGTAGGTTATGGGTGGTATGTGCAAATTTACAAAGTAAGCAAATGGTCATAAAATATTCGTTGTGTCGGGGAATATTTTTTTATCGGAGAATATTCGTACGACGGCGCAGTCATTGGTGAACCCCACAACGGAATAATTATCGAATATAGAAAGAGACAGAAATAACACTTTCACGGCAAAACTTTTACCGTTAAACTGTTAAAATACCCGGTGATAAAAATACAGTAATACGCGTTGTTTCATAATAGTACACTGTATTGCACAGTATTTTGAATTATTGGTTCTTACGTAAGAAATCACTCCGTATTCAATAATTACTACAGTGGTTGCTGCATAGTATCTCATATTATTGATTCAATTATTGTCACAGTATCATCTGCACAATACTTTAAAGTATTAAATTAATAATTGACACAACACAGTTACTCATATTATTATTATTAGCATTATTGACAATATCTAGAAAGTTCTATCAAGAAAAGGGATTAGGTTATTTAATTGCACGTCAGTAACGAGAAATCCTTATTGGAAAATCCCCTCTTTCTGAGAACGATCTGAATTGTCAATATTGTGAATTATAATGATGAATGGTTGATAAAATATTTTTTTATTGTGTTGGAAATATTAATGTTAGTGAAAATCGATATTTTATTTTTACAATAGTTGATTTTCGGATGTAAATTGACCCAAACGGTGGAATTAATCGAATAAATAAGCAATTAATGGGTGGTTAACATGTGGGACCCACTTATTGGTGGATAATAATAGTTGGTGGTGGTTTGCAGGGGTAGAGATGCAAGATTTATAAACTTGAGGGACTAAATTAAAATTGAGGCAAAGATGGAGGTATAAAGTGTAATTAACCAACCTTTTTCTAGCCTATAAATAGCAAGCTAGTTTCATTCATTTTTCTCACCATTCTTGAAGAGCAAAGTTATAATAGTGAGAGAAATTATAGATAGAGAAAGAACAAGAGTATTCTGTTACTATACTATTCCAATATCCAATCTTCTACTGAGGTAAGGGGTATTATTTCTTTGTATTCATAAATATGCTATTTTCTTTCAATACTCGTAAGGGTTGTTACTCTATCTTTATTGATTTGTGGGAGTAATCTATCTACGCGGACTACCGCATGCATGGTGAATAACCCTTCGTATTAATTCTTTATTGATCTGTGGGAGTAACCTGTCTACGCAGACTACTGCATGCCTGGTGATAATATTTTGTATTCATTCTGTTCCTTATTAATCTGTGAAAATAACCTGTCTACGCGGACTACCGCATGCGGTGGTGAATCACCCTTCGTATTCATTTTTATTAAATTGTGAAAATAATCTGTCTACGCGGATTACCGAATGACGGGTGAAAATCAAATTACAGTTTCGTATATTCATTCATATTCATACGAAAATATTATTTCACTAGAATATTGGTCTGAACTTTTTATAAATTTTCATCTTTTCATGACAAGTTACTATTCACGGTAAAAAAAATATATATTTTTTATCTTTGATTGGATCCAGGTTTTGAACTTCATTCTTGAATTTGCTCCACAATTGATTATTACGGAGTATTCTTGAACTTGAATAAATTAAATTACGAATCCCTAATTTTTGTTCTTTATCTCACTGGATTCGTTTTTTATATTATTTTCATCATCCTCAGTCTTAAATGATGATACAAATAAATATCTTTGGCCTGTAGTACAAAGATGAATGATTATTTGATGAATATCTTGGCCTGTAGTACAAAGATGATTACTTGATGAATATCTTTGGCCCGTAGTGCAAAGATGGACAGGTGTTGAGATGAACATGACCACTGGTGATACAAATGAATATCTTTGGCCCGTAGTGTAAAGATGAATATTTGATTCGAGATATATATTGATTGATGTTACAGGATAAAATATTGATGATGGACTTTTAAATCATAGAAGATAGTAGGCATCATTCTCTACTTAACTCTTCTAATGAATTGTTATTTTCTCTGCAGTTGTTGATCTAAAACTGGTTGTCCATAATATTTTATCTGATTTATTGAAGACTAACGATAATTTATTCTTCATTATATTAGTCATAATATTTTTTACTGGGCTAGTTGAGCTCACCTTTTTCTTCCATTGTTCTCTTCAGAAAAATGAGAATATCGCGGGTACTAGTCAGAAAATAGAGTGATGGTCCGAGTTAGAGCTGTAGAAGTCCTCACTATTTTTTTTTATAAAATAGTGTGATAATAAATATAATAAGGACTTAGTTTGAATGTTTATATTTTTTACAAGTATGTATTGACATCACAGTTGTGTGATCGTATTTTGCACGACCGTTTGATATAAAGATTGTATTTGAATTATGTACCATGTATTTGGCGACTCAAAATGGTTGGGTTGATTGGACCAATTCTTGGGGCGTCACAATTATCATAAACTTAAAATGTTAAACGTATGTATATATTTTTTTTTATATATAAATAGTGTTATATCTCATAACAAATTTTATCGATATTAAATAAATACGAACAAATAGTGAGATATGATAATAAGCATTAGACTCATTAAATAATTAAATTATTTTATCATTTTATGTTCAACATTAATTAGTCACAACCTACATTATATAAAATCGAATTAATTATGTTTGAGTTTGTTCTATTTAACTTTTGTTTAGATAAAAAATTATAAGTAAGGTTGTGTGTGTTATCAAAATGGTATTTAATATTGTGTAATGCTAAATTGTTATTTAAATTACATAAAATTTTGTTATTTCAATTAGTTTTGAAACTGAAACCGCACCTAATCGATTTCGTGTACGGTTTGAATTTCAAACCGCACTATGTTCACCCCTAGTAGCAATTGCCCACCTAGCTTATTGTGGGCCAATGAAGAAAATGGTTTGTCGGAAGAAGTCATAGCAATTGTGCAACATATTATGGAATACTATATGTTGCAATTTAACAGGAGTGAGATTTTTGGGCCCGGAGAAAGCACCCTAAAGCCCAAAAATGTCAAGTTTAATAAGAAAAAACTCAACTATGTCCGGTTTTGACAAGAAAATACAACTTTTTAGGTGGAAATGCCTTCTGAGCAAAGCACAAACTGCACCCCGTGTGATTTTAGCCAAATTTCATCGTTTTGAGGGTTAAAACGATAATTTTTACATTGTTCAATAGTGTTTTGGATTTTTTTTAAAAGTTAGGGATATTTTTGTAATTTTGATAAGTTTTTGTTGCACGTAGAGTTTCGTTATAAATAGTTTGTAAAATCTCTTATGGCTAGACATTTTGATTGAATAAAATATATATTTTCAGTTTAAATTCTCAATTTTCTTTAGAATCAACAAACTTTTTATTTGTAATATTTATTCATCAACGCACGCTGCGTCAGTATAACTATTTAATATATGTATTGGTGTTAAATTGATATTTCAAGCGCTGAAAATATCAAATCTTATTTTTAAATTTTGAAAAAATAAAGAGACACAAAAGTAAATACTTATTTCCGATACTGTTTACCTTCATTTTTTTTATTCATTAAACCTTACAATCAAGATAAGCGAAAAGAAAATGAGGCATTCCCCCTCCCCCCTCCTTCCTCTCTGTCTCCCACTAATTTTAAACTCCAACCTATGGCATTTAAGGTATGACAATTGATCAGTTAGTCAAAAAAAAAAAACATTTTCCAACTTTAGCAATACCAGTCAAACAAATGAAAGCATACGTCTATATTAGTAAATACTCCCTCTGTTCTTAAAAGATTGTCGTTTAGAAGAAAAAAAAATTATTCTAAATATTTGTCGTTTATAACTTCTAGATGAATAAATTATTTATTTTCCTATATTACCCCTATCTTCTCTCATTGTCCCAATAAATTCTCTCCCTTGTATTAATAGTTTTCAATTTTCCATAAAGGGGTAGTGATGGAATTTCAAATAAATTTTATTAATATTAAATAACTTTCTTAATCCATGTACCAAAATTTTAAACGATAATCTTTTAGGAACGGATGTAGTACTAAACAGTAAGGAAGTATTACCAACTCTGTATCATGGTAGCATCTGCAAGTGAAAGTTCCAATAATTATCCTACAAATTCAAATAAAATATGACCAACATTAATTGCATGTTATTTGTTCCGGCATGCGTGGATCTAACTAGCTGCTACTTGCCACTTTAGTTGAACTGATTCATCCCTTTTATTTTCCACCTACAATTTCGCCATTAAATATGTCAACTAAGACTCTCTCTCCTCATCTCCAACCTTGAATCATAAATTTTTGTGTATAAAATTTAGGCTTAAACATGGATTATTATCTTGAACTCTTTTTTTTTTATATGGGATCGTCTTATTAATTTTTTTTAATTAGGAGATTAATTTTTAATTTTTACTTATTACGTTAATTGATAGTGTCACGTCAAAAATTGATGACATAGTAGCGACACGTGACTAAAAGTACTTATGGTAATATTGAGTCTCATTTTAACATTTATTCAATTAATTTTTTTGTACCAAAAAGAAAAAATATAATACCAGTATTAGTTTTTTAAAGTAATTTAATGACAATTTTAACCTTTTTGGTATAAAAAATTAATTATATTGATTATTGCTGATTATGAAATAAACTTAAAGTTCAGGGTATTAAACTATATTCAGGCCTTAATTTTTTATAGCAAAAATGGTAATATTGTCATATTAATTATTGATGATTATGAAATAACAATATTTTAATTAGTAGTACATTTATACATTTTAAAATATTTATCATTATATTGATTATTGATGATTTTTTTAAGTTGAGTTTGGAATACATTAAATTTAATTAAAAAATTAATAATGGTCTTATATTTATCTTTTTTGGTATAAAAAATTAATTGAATAAATGTTAAATGAGACTCAATATTACACACAAGCATTTTTAGCCACATGCCGCTGTCATGTCATCAATTTTTGACGTGGTACTATCAATTAGACGTAATCAGAAAAAAATTAAAATAATAATCCCCTCATTAAAAAAATTGAGAAGACAATCTCCAAAGTAAAAAAATTAAGAGTTTAACTCCCTAATTGAAAAAATTATCCCTAAAGTAAAAAAAAAAGAAAAAGTTAAGGTATTAATCCGCCTAAAATTTATTGTTATATGAGAGAAAGAGAGAGAAATGTGATAAGTTGTATATAGAATTCTCAATTATTGCAATAATTGAGGTAGCTTATCAACTGTAAGGCAAAAGATAAACGTAAGCTAAAAAAAGGGATTGGCTACCAACCGAAAGACAGTCCTGAGTTCTCTCTCTTCAATAACATAGATAAATAACATTAATTAAAAATATTTTATCTATTTTAAAATTAGAGATATAATTTGACTTTTGAAATTAAATGATATATTAAATTCAAAATCGGTATAGTTTAAAAATAAATAAATTTTGTAATTAATAGTTTTTGTTATATACTATACAATTATAATAATTGTACCAACTGAAATTAAATCAAGAAAATTGATATTTTTACATATATTTTATATTTTCACGTAGTCCTCTCTCACATGAGAAAAAGTGAGTCGCACCTTCATGTGAGAGGAGATCACGTGGAAATATCAAAAACTCATGTGTAAATAGTGTTCCCCTAAATAAATTCACATCAGCTTGAAGTTTAATATATCTTCGTTTGATTTCAAAAGTCAAATTGTATCTCTAATTTTAAAATAAGGGAGTAATAGGGATAAGTGAAAACAATACTACTTTTAAAAAGGAAATAAATTAGCCAAGGTAAAATGTTTTATTTTCAAATAAATATACAATTTTATTGTGGATGATATTATAATTAAGGTCGATCTGTTCCATTAAATAACTGTTAAAATATTATCAATAATAATTATTCACGTAATTCACAACAACAAAAATTAACATATAAAGTCGTAAAATGTATCTTTTCCAAAAATTAAAGGACCAGTTTCATAAGTATTTTATTTTCAATTCTTTTTTGTTAATAATTTATTGAAATTGGTAACAATTTGTTTGAGGAAAAAAAAGAGTGCAAACAACAACACTTCTTTAATTTGAGAACATATAGAGCCATTCAATTTTTAAGGAGACCATCAAACACCAATATTTTTCAACTATTAAAATTATATAAAAACGCTAGTACCGTAGAAAGAAGAAGTTGATTACCGTTTTCATTTATTTAATTTGTTCATATCACACGACTACACACAGTGATGCATCCTTATTTTTATTTAATTTTGAAAAATCAACTCCTAGTTATAATACTCCCCCATCCGTTTTATATATTTTATCATTAACGATTTTTTATAATCAACTTAAGAGATTTTTAAACTCAAAATTAATTAAGATTCTTTTAATTTTAATCAATACATTAATAATATTGTAAATTATTTAAAAAGTATTATTCATTGTAAGTTTTATTATTTCTTAATTTTTAATGAGTCGTCTCAATTTTGAGGTCAGGGGCTGATCCATTTGGGGTTAGGGGGCACCCTGACCCCACTGAATTTTCAGAGGGTCAAGGGGTCAAGTTAAAAAATTATTTGAGGAGGGCTAAGTAAAATTATGGTATTTTAGACTTAAAAAATATCAGAATTCCTAGCCTAAGACTCTAAATTCAATGGACAAAATACCAATCTCACTAGTAGTCTTAGGTGGTGTTTATTTGTGTCTGAATGTCTCTTAATTTACATACCTTTGATTTTGTTAGAGACAAATCTTGTTTGATAAATTTATTTTGCCTCTAATGTATCTTTATCGTTAAAACAAAAAATCAAATCTTAATTATTAAGAGATGCCTTTTAATAGTTTATTTAAAATTTATGGACAAAAATAGCATCAATAATATTGAACTCTTTAATTTCAAATTTTAAGATCATTCAAATAAAATTTTTAAATAACTGAGAGAGTTAAAATAGTAAAATAGTGTCATTTCAGATGTTTTACACTTTTCAGTTATCAAACAATTTTTTAGATTCAAATGTTATTTTATTCGGATGATCTAATTTATTAACATGTATTAATCATTCAGATCTTAATTATTCAATTTTAACGAACACGACCTTAGCATTTGTACTTCATTGTAAACGACTCATTTCTCTTCCTTTCCTTTTCCTTTTCCTTTTCCTTTTTCATATGTTAGATTTGAGGTGGCAAAGCCGCGAAGGTATATAATTATGTAGCTTTTTTAGTTTCAGTCTTCTAATGATATCAATTGGAGGTATTCACTATAATATTAAAATCTTCCATTTTTATTGCTACTCCTTCAAATTCAATCCTCCATTTTTTTAATTGTTTATGAATTCTTCTTTTTTGTATTTTTATAAAATGGTAATTTTTACTTTTTAAAACAATATTGCAACAATGAAGAGAAATCTATCAAATAAAAGTTATTCAAGTATGTGTTTATTCTATTTTTATTTTGTTTAAATTTGTAATTGATTTTGTAATGTTACTTGTAAATGATATTGTTTATTGTTGGTGCTAATTACACTTAACTATTCATATTGTATATTGATATTGTTTTGATGTTGAATTAGTTTTTCAATATTTATTGATTGTTAGGCATGGACATACATAATTGCGTTACAACAACTAAACACACAATTTGAATCTATTCCTGAAAATGTCCAAGTCGAAGGGATTAATGACGAACCTGTTACTGTTGATATTCACCAAGAAACTCACCCGCAAAATGTTAACCCCCAAACCCAAGTACCAGAATCTTGTCCAAAATATCATGTTTCAAACACATACACCGGTATCTCTTTCTTTAATATTGAGGGGGATTCCGATAAAAGACCACCAATAAATTCTTATCCTGCTAGTGAAAGAGAGAATTTTCGAAGAAAGTTATTTACTTAGGGGTCCAACTCAACCAAAATCTAGGGGTGTAAAACGGATATATATGAATTCTGGATACAGTAGTATCCATATCCGTTTATTTGCAGATATCTTTAAACCGAATACGGATAATATCCGTTTTTTTCCGAATACGAATAATATTCGCTTTTTTTCGAATACAGATGCGGACGAATATGAATTTTTCGGTTACCATTTATAGTCCTAACTATAACTAGAATAAAAAAATAATGAGTTTTAAAATAGTTTATTAATGAATGAATATTAATTTATTTATTTTAATAAATATTTAAATATAATAATCAATGTTCTTAATTACAATTCAAATAAGTTTTCATCATTTTTGAAATCTTAAATTTCAATTCTATTTATTAATGTTTAGATGTTCAATATTGTAGTGTGTATGAATATTTATAATTTATAATTAGATTCAAAAGTTTACATTAAATATTTAATTATTTTTTTCTCAAATACTTGATTAAAATTTTAATAATATGTTTATGGGAACTTTTATTTATAATTTATCCTCAATACATATATTACAATTTATATAGTTATAAAAAGTTTATTTTATTTCATTATATTTATGGAGAGTGCGAGCTATAATGTATACGTGACAACTGACAACTAGTTAATTAAACTTCATCCAAAATTTATTTTGGACTTGCTTTAAATATTTGGACTTCTAATTTTTAAATAATTGGGCAAATGAAAGTGATAAATACTCCCTCCACCCGAAAATTTATAACGTGAATTAATTATTCAACTCCCTTCTAGATTAATTCTAAAATTAATTCGGACTTAAAACATTTTAATAATAAAATTATATTGTTCATTGTTCCCGTCTCCCAACATTACAAGTAAGTTTTGAAAGTAAAAAACTTATAACAAACTAATAACTATAGTTTTATTCTTTTAGTATATAATTTTCTTGGTAAATGATACATTTTAGATATTTTAACTTTATAATAGTAAAAATCTATTAACTATATTTAAATTAATTTATTTCAGGTTATTAATATTAAAATAAAAGTGTTATTTCCTACTTTTTAGATGTGAAATGATATATTTTTAAAATAATTTTCGTATGATAGTGAAAATTAATTATTATATAAAGAATATCACTTTAAAAAATTATTTTGCTTATTATATAATATATAAGTTATTTGGATACGAATTTCGAATACGGATTCGAATCCGGATATTCGCTATCCGCCGGATATATTATAGTCGGATGTTAAACGAATATGAATACGCCTATATCCGTATTCGTATCCGTTTATTTGCGGATACCTTTAAACTGAATACGAATATATCCGTTTTTTTTAATACGAATAGTATCCGCTTTTTTTGAATACGGATGCAGACGAATACGAATTTTTCGGTTACTAGAAGAGGCAGGGATCCAGATGGGGACTCTATTTCACAGGTCAGTGGCTAGGAATGTAGATTTGGTAGAGAAGCTAGAAGAGGTTGAGCAGAGGGAGCTGAGTGAGAAGACTGAGAAAGAGGCACTCCGTACTCAGCTAGAGTTGGAGGTGATGGATAGGTTACACTTCGAGGAGAAGTGGGAAGCGTCTAATGAGAGAGCCGACGACCTTGAGGACGAGGTCAGGTGCAAGAAGAGAAAGATGAACAAGATGGGGTATGTGTTCCGTTCAGCTTTTGAAAGGGTGATTGATGGTGTGTACCACTACCCGGCAGAACAGGGACAGACTCTACATACCTTGAGCCGAGAGCTGGTTGCGTATATAGCACAGTTGGAGTACAAGAGCGCAGTGGAGCGCGGGATGATGGGATGAGATTTCCTTAGTCAGTCTAGTGGTAGTACTAGTTGTGTCTTTATGTATTGTATATACTATGTTGTAATCCCGATCTTTTGTGTAAGATGTGGGATGATGATGTAAACCCCGAGTTAGCTTTTGTTAGAGGGGTAGTATGGTAGTAGGTTGGTATATTCCCCGTCTTTTGTGATATTAGGGGATATATGTGATAACATTTATAGCAGTATGCTGGGGAAATCATGTAATGAAATGAAATGGCATATGAATATAAATGGAGTTGATTTTAGAAACGTGTTATAAATTTATTCTTTTAGTATTAAAAGAAATACTTAAGTAATATACTTGAATAATAATAAAATGAAAACTTGTGATGCGGATAATGCCGCCCAGACGTAGATTGACAGCACCCGAAGAATCTGTTAACAATGAGAGAGAACAAGTAGACCCGATCCAGAAACTGGTAGACTTGTTAGGAGAAGCCTTAAGGGGAAAGAACAATGAACCCGTTCGCGCCGAACCCTCAAACTGTGCCAGTAACAACCTTTAAAGACTTTAAGAGTGTAGGACCCCCGGAGTTCGAGGGAACTACCGACCCAATCATCGCACAAACGTGGATCAAAGAGATCGAAAAAGCTTTTCACTATAGCTAGCGTAGGCAAAGATCAGAAGACGGTGTTTGCCACGTACATGATGAGGGGAGAAGCGAACTACTGGTGGGAGGCTAATCAACAAAGAGCTGGAGAAGGGATAATAGCTTGGGATAAGTTTAAGACACTGTTCTTCGAAAATTACTTTCCAAAAAGTATGAAGAATAGGATGGAGGTGAAATTCCTAGAGTTAAAACAAGGTGAGATGACGGTGGCGCAATACGCGGCTAGGTTTAACGAACTAGCGCGATTTGCGGAGCACCAAGTTGGTGATGAAGAGAGGAAGGCTAGACGCTTTGAACAAGGGTTGAAGCCATGGCTGTTCAATAAGGTATCAGTTCTTCAAATTGATTCCTTTGCAACATTACTGGAGAAGGCAATCATTGCGGAAGGCGGCAGTGAGGCCTTAAGTCAGTATAACAAAGAAAAGAAAGGAAAGAATACTGGAGGAGAGAATCGTACGGGAGGAAGTAGTAGCGGAGGAAGCAACTTGGGAAAGAGAAAGTGGGAGAATAATAACAACAACAAAAACAACAATAATCAATCAGGGAATTTTCGTGGAGGTTTCAAGAAGAGGGCTGAAGGATGCCCGAAGTGTGGGAAGAATCACCAGGGCGAGTGCTGGAAGGGACGTGGCACTTGCTACAACTGCGGACAGGAAGGGCACATCTCGCCTAACTGTTTGAAACCGAAGAGGATACAAGGATGCTTTGCTTGTGGCTCGACGGAGCACCGAATTAAGGACTGCCCAAAGAAGGGAAGTGGCGGGGGTAGTAATCAGCAAGGAGGCAACAAGCTGATGATCGGTGGACCGGCACAATCCAACCGCCCAACCGCCAGAACTTTTAACATGACCATCCAAGACGCAGTGGCTGCGAAGGATGTGGTGTCAGGTATAATCCCAATCAATGATATAAATGCTTATGTATTATTTGATTCGGGTGCCACCTGTTCTTTTGTATCTGAAGAATTTGCTAGTAGACTTAGTACACCTCGAGAACTATTAGAAAATCCTTTGATCATAGAAGTTGCTAATAAGGAAGTGATCCCTGTAGAATACGTTTATCGAAATTGTCGCGCAAATATTAGTAAACATGAACTGAGCGTAGACTTGATTCCTATTAGACTGGGAGAATTTGACGTAATACTGGGAATGGATTGGTTGTATAACCATGCTGCGATAATTGACTGTCAGAACAAATGTGTGAACCTTCAGACTCCGAGTAAGTCTAAGGTAGTGTTTTATGGTAGCTCATCGCTTAAGCAATCGTGTTGCGTTACGATGATGCAGGCCAAGAAATTGTTAAGGAAAGGATGTGGAGGATATTTAGCTTACATCGTTGATACTCGGAAGAAGGGAGTAGAAATTAAGGATATATACGTAGTTAATGAATTCCAAGATGTGTTTCCGGACGATCTGCCTGGTCTTCCGCCAGACAGAGAAATCGAATTCGTAATAGACTTAGCACCGGGAACGGCACCGATTTCGAAAGCTCCATATCGTATGGCGCCAGTAGAAATGAAGGAATTAATGATGCAATTGCAAGAATTATTGGATAAGGGTTACATTCGACCGAGTGTTTCTCCTTGGGGAGCACCAGTACTATTCGTTAAGAAGAAGGACGGATCGATGAGGCTCTGTATCGATTATCGAGAATTGAATAGAGTAACGATCAAGAACCGATATCCGTTACCGAGGATAGACGACTTATTTGATCAACTGAAGGGAGCAAAGTGTTTCTCAAAGATCGACCTACGAACAGGATATCATCAACTGAAGGTACGGGATGAGGACATACCAAAGACTGCGTTTCGAACCCGTTATGGACACTACGAGTTTTTGGTAATGTCATTCGGATTGACTAATGCTCCGGCAGCATTTATGGACTTGATGAACCGAGTTTTCAAGCCATACTTGGATAAATTTGTAGTGGTTTTTATCGACGACATTTTGATCTACTCAAAGACAGAGGAAGAACACGCCGAACATCTGAAGATTGTTTTGGAGGCGCTAAGGAAGGAGAAGATGTATGCAAAATTTTCTAAGTGCGAATTTTGGATGGAGAAGGTTCAATTCTTAGGCCACGTGGTGGATAAGAATGGAATCTCTGTAGACCCTGCGAAGGTTGAAGCAGTAAGTAATTGGGAACAACCGAGAACACCGACGGAGGTGAGAAGCTTTCTAGGGTTAGCTGGGTACTATCGAAGATTCATCCAAGATTTTTCTAAGATAGCAACCCCGCTGACCAATTTGACTAGAAAGACGGTGAAATTTGTATGGACCGACAAATGCGAAGAAAGTCTTCAAGAACTGAAAAGGAGATTGAGCGAAGCACCTGTATTATCATTACCAGATGATGCGGGAAATTTTGTGGTGTATAGTGATGCATCGCACAAGGGGCTTGGCTGTGTGCTCATGCAACATGGCAAGGTCATTGCATATGCATCACGACAATTAAAGGATTACGAAAAACGATACCCTACTCACGACTTAGAGTTAGCGGCAGTAGTTTTTGCGTTAAAGATATGGAGGCATTATCTATACGGAGAAAAATGTGAGATATACACGGACCACAAAAGTCTGAAATATATCTTCACACAGAAGGAGTTAAACATGCGACAGAGAAGGTGGTTAGAATTAATCAAAGACTATGACTGCGATATTCTTTATCACCCGGGAAAGGCAAATGTGGTTGCCGACGCTCTGAGCAGGAAAGGAAGGGAGAAGTTGTTTAATTTGACGACTCAGGAAGAGTTGATAAGAGAGATGGAGAAATTGGAGATAGAAGTAAAAGGACCAGAAAAGTCTGGTGAGAAGTTAATTGTAATGGAAGCTTGTCCGACGTTGTTGAATAGAGTAAAGGAAGCTCAGGAAAAGGATGAAGAGTGTGAGAAAATCCGAAAGAGGATCACAGAAAGTGAGGGAGAAAATTTCGAATGGATAAAGACGGTATTTTGAGATTTGAAGGGAGAGTGTGGGTACCAGCGGTAACTGAGTTGAGGGAAGAGATTTTGCACGAGGCACACAATACGACATATTCCGTTCATCCGGGAGGCACAAAGATGTACCGAGATCTAAGGCAACATTTTTGGTGGCCTAATTTGAAACGGGAAGTCGCAGAGTGCGTCAGTAAATGCTTGACTTGCCAACGCGTTAAAGCAGAACATCAGCGGCCAAGTGGTTTACTACAACCATTAGAAATACCAGAGTGGAAATGGGAGCATATTACCATGGACTTCGTGGTAGGACTTCCAGTTACACAGAAAGGTTATGATGCTATTTGGGTTATCGTGGATCGACTAACGAAGACCGCACACTTTCTACCAATCAAGATCCGCTACAGTTTGAACCAATTAGCAAGCCTATATGTAAAAGAAATTATTTCACGACATGGAGTGCCGGTGTCAATTGTCTCTGATCGAGATCCGCGCTTCACGTCCAATTTTTGGAAGAGTTTGCAAGAAAGAATGGGAACGCAGTTGAGGTTGAGTACAGCTTATCATCCTCAAACAGACGGACAAAGTGAGCGAACAATACAAACGCTAGAAGACATGCTTAGGACTTGCGTGATGGATTTTAAGGGAAATTGGGACGACCACCTACCCTTAGTAGAATTCGCATATAATAATAGCTACCATGCGAGTATTGGCATGCCACCGTAACGAAGCTCTTTACGGGAGAAAGTGCAGAACGCCGTTATGTTGGGACGAAGTCGGAGAACGACGAATACTCGGACCAGAGTTAGTTCAACAAACCGCAGACGTGGTGACAGTGATAAGAGCCAGACTTGTAGCAGCTCAAGATCGCCAGAAGAAATACGCAGATTTGCATCGGCAGGACCGAGACTTCAAAGTCGGCAGTTTCGTATTCTTAAAGGTATCTCCATGGAAGGGAAGAATCCGTTTCGGCAAGAAAGGAAAATTGAGTCCAAGATTCATAGGACCGTTCGAGATACTGAAGCGAGTGGGCGAAGTGGCATACAAAGTTGCGTTGCCACCCGAACTGGAGCATATCCACAACGTGTTCCACATTTCCGTGTTGCGACCGTACAAGGCCGACTACAAGCACGTGATTTCTTACGAGCCCATTCAAGTGGAGAAGAACTTGGCGTATGAAGAAATTCCTGTCCAAATATTAGATAGGAAAGAACAAACTTTGAGAAATAAAGTTATTTCATCTGTAAAAGTACTTTGGCGTAACCACGATGTCGAGGAGGCAACGTGGGAGTTAGAAGATAGGATGATGAGGGACTATCCCCATCTATTTGTGTAACCTTGTAGCAATTCCGGGACGGAATTTTTATAAGGGGGGGAGGATGTAATACCCGAGAATTTCCATATATTATTAAATAAATATATTAATGGAAATGAGAATTTATTTGAATATAAATGATTTTGTGTTATGAGATGAATTAATTCAATTATATATAATTGAATAATTATAATAATTGAGAAATTGGTGGAGTTTGTGATAAACTCGTTGATTGCCTTGTGTGGCACAGTGGCGTAATATAAGAAGGATTATATTAATTTAAGTGAACAATTAATCTATATTAATTGTTAATCGAAGAATATTAATTAACTGTTATAAAATACTAATGAGGATCGATTAACAATATGTGATTATTATTATTGCAAGAAACTTAATAATAATGAGCAACGTGTTTATAAATACAATAAGATTTATATCAAAGTGATAATTAATCATATAAGGGTTAATTAAATTGTTATGGAGGTTAACAATTATATTGATGGATGTAGGATATGTGTATATTATTAATTAATATTCAAATTATAAGATGAGAAATTATATGTGCAAGCATGCGAATTAAATGTATAGTAACTATATGTTATGATATGTGTAGGTGACAAATGATGTGTGGATATACATTAAAATAATGTATCATGGATCTATTATAAATAATTGTTGAGTAATACAATTTAATAATATATGATATAATGTAATGTGGTAGTATCCGATGGTATTATATCAGTAAGATAAACGTACCTGGATTATATGTGTGTAAATTACACTTATTACATTATGTGAAGTACATTGTGATTTAAATTATAACCTAAGAGTACATATATATATAACATATGTATATGGTGTGTATATACAAGTGTAGTATTTGCAAATGCTGAGGAGTTAAATCAATTGTCTCATTTTAAGTGTCCCATTTGCTCTTCACGTGCTTGACATACAGCTAAGGCCTATTCCTTCTTCTTCTCCCCAAACTCAGCAACTAGCATTTCATAGCTCATGATTGTGGAGGGAGTGGGATTCATGATGAATCCAACCACTAATTACCTACCCTTTGATAACCTTCATGCATTCCTATAATCCGTTAGTTTGATATGGGATACAATTGCTTTGTCTGTATAATGGGAGTTCTATAAATATAGCCTCATCTCCTTCACATTTCTTTTGCTGAGCATTTTGGCTAAGTGAGACTAGAGAGCATATATATATATATATCAGTGTTATTGAGATAGCAGCAAGCTTAAATCATTTACAGAGGTATAAATCCTCTTCGTATCTTCATTGTCATTTTCTGTCAAAATTTCTATTCGTGAATTCTTGATTTCAGTTGGAAGTTATGGTTTTGTGAATTGAGAATAATAATTAGTTGTTTAAAGGACTTATATATGTGATTAGAATTACTATATATGCTTCATTGCTCTTCAATTTCATTTTTGGTGTTTCCATTTCTGAGATTTCTGTAAAAACATCAAATATCGTGAAATTGGTTGGTGTTCATGAAATTGGGAATTGATAATTGCTATTGACTATTATATAAGCATATATGTACGTGTTAGTAAGTTAAACAAGTCTAATAGCATTTGGGTATGTTGAAATCGATGAAATGGGAGGTTTTTGGTCGGATTTCGCTGCAGTCTGAACTGCAGAAAACTGCCTCGACGCCGCAGCGCCGCAGCCCGCGCCGCAGGCGCCGCACGCAGCGCCACTCGCGCCGCAGCGCCAGTAGTGAGCTGCTGTGCCGCGCCGCAGCGCCAGCCTCTGTGTTCAGTTTTTCTGCATTCTGCAACTAAAACTGTTATGAACTAATTGTTTGATTTTTGTTTAAACAAGCATGAAAGCATGATTAATACTTATATATAAACCTAATGAGGCAATGTGAGCATGTTTTAGTATATTAGCATGCATGGTTAACCAAACGACATATAGTTTGAAAACGAACTTAAAGTTTCATGAACGACGTTAACATATATGAAGCATGTTAATATTCTGACTTTCGAGACATGTTAGTATGACCTAGAAACACATGAAATGCATACTAACTTATGTATATAGGTTCCGTGATATAATATGGACATGTGAACCCAACTAGTGCACCTTTCTAACAAAAATACAAGTTTTGAAGGTTGATATTGACATGTAAAGACCATGTATACATTCTGACTTTTCGAGCATGTTTATAGGGCCTTGAAATACATGAAAAGCATGTTAACTTGTGTATATGGGTTTCATAAGGAAGCATGAACATGATAGACCTTATTAATGAACTATACTAACAAAGTATAAGCTTTGAACGTGAACGTTGGTATGTTATGACGAGAATTAGAATTTGACATTTATGAACACATGTGATAGTACTCTTAGACTCATTCATGTGTCATGCATGTATATATACCATGATTAGTTGCCATGATTAAAGTTTAGCATGAACAAAGCATGTTTTCAAGATAATAACAATGCTAGCTACATATATGCAATACGAGTACTCATGAGCATGACTAATACAAGTTATATGAATATCTTATGTGTTTAAAAGCGACCATGTTAGACCATATGAGTTCGTGTCCTTGAATGGCTTTAAGTATTAACTTAAGAACCTATACCATGTACGATTGGATTTGGAAAAGTTATACAAGCATGTAAAGTATCCTTTAAATATGAATACATGCTACGTGATATTATATGATGTTACTTGAACCCGATTTTGACGGTTAACTTAAGGAGATGCCGTAACTTGCTAAAATGAAATATATTTAGTATTGATTGTGGTCTTATGAGATATTAATAATATGCAAGCATGTTTGCTAATTGTTGAGATCTTATATATATGAGAATGCGTTTAAACTCTAAAGAAGGAACGTTAAGGATAGAAATTATATTCTATATAACTGTGTAGCTAGGTAAAACTTAGCTTATGTGTTGATCGTATATTCAAAGAGAAAATGTGAAGTTAAATTATATGACTAATGAATATCATATATATACGTAACTGTATTACGATAGGAATTCGAAAGTGTTGATTTGCTTTTCGTGGATAAACTACGCTAAAGGCAAGTTCTCTTACTTACACTCTTTTAAAGTGCAAGTATCCTAACCGACGCATTTACTTTATGCAAGGAAATCTATGATTGTGAAGGTTTCCTAACTTATACTCTTTTACTATGCAAGTATCCTATCTTGTGTATTGCGAACTAGTTTCCTATTTAATCGGTTGAATCGAATTAGCATACTTGAACTCTTATTTCATTAAAGCTATTATTCATGTTGAACTTAGTATTGTTCTTGAATATTGTGAAAGTGTCTATGCCATTTGATTCGGCTAGACTTATATTATTGAAAAGCGACCCAAACTAATTGATTGGTGCGGGATCTTGTATTTGACTGAGAAGAACAACCTTCTTTGAAGGGAATATATAATTGTCGGAGAACCGACGTGCACACTTGAGTATGGTTGATTGTTATGCATAACAAGGGTACTTTAGGCTGATCACCTGTTGTACCTGTTTTTGTTGGATTTTCAGTTTATTACTGTCAATTCTAGTAGAAGTTCATAGTCCGTAGTGACTACTCAGTATTCAATTATTTGAAATCTTGAATTGACTTATTATTGAATCATATTGATATTATCCTGTCCTTAGCGACTGATATTGAGAACTATTGATATTCTTGTTATTCTTGAACTATCAAATCTTGTTATACCCTTTCGAGAATTGAGAATCTTATTACTCACCCTTATTGTATATTACTTGCTGGGCAATTTGTGCTCATTCTTGCTTTCCCTAAAACATTTCAGTTAAGGCAGAGCATGGTGAACCTTCGGGCGTTGATAAGGGCAAGGGCAAAGCTACCAACTAGCTTATGTCTGTTATGTTTTAAATATATTAATATTGTATGAAGATGATGTAGTAAGACTGGATTTGATTATGTTTAAGCTTAAGTTAGATTATGTAATAAGTCGTTAACTGATATTATTATGTAATCTATTAAGTACTGTAGGTTGCGAGACTTGGGGGAATAATTATAATAAATCATTGTAAATTATTCTAGAATAGATTTTCCGCTGTGATCGTATGATATTTAATTATTATTATTGTGATATATTACCATGAGCACGTGATGAACCGAATTCGAAGAGACCAAGTGGCGGTCCTGGAATTTGGGGGCGTCACATGTCACATATACATTATAACTCGCACTCTCCATAAATATAATGAAATAAAATAAACTTTTTATAACTATGTAACTTGTAATCTATGTACTGAGGATAAATTATAAATAAAAGGTTCCATAAACATATTACTAAAATTTTAATTAAGTATTTGAGAAAAAATAATTAAATAATTTAATGTAATCTTTGAATCTAATTATAAATTATAAATATTCATACACACTACAATATTGGACATCTAAACATTAATAAGTAGTATTGAAATTTAGGATTTCAAAAATAATGAAAACTTATTTGAATTGTAATTAAGAACATTGATTATTGTATTTAAATATTTATTAAAAATAAATAAATTAACATTCATTCATTAATAACTTATATTTTAAAACTCATTATTTTTTTATTCTAGTTATAGTTAGTACTATAAATGGTAACCGAAAAATCCGTATCCGTCCGCATCCGTATTCGAAAAAAACGGATATTATCCGTATTCGAAAAAAACGGATATATCTGTATTCGGTTTAAAGGTATCCGCAAATAAACAGATACGGATACTACTGTATCCGAATCCGTATATATCCGTTTACACCCCCTAGTCATTGATCCTTTTCGTATATGTGTGTGTGTATATATATATATATATATATATATATGAAGAGAGAGTAAAGTAGAAGTGATAAGTTGTGCACAAGAATTAAGAAAATTATTATATAATACTCCCTCCGTTCTTAAAAGATTGTCGTTTAAGGTTTTGGTACATGGATTAGAAAGTCATTTAATACTAGTAAAATTTATTTGAAATTTTATCACTACCCATTTATGAGAAATTGAAAACTATTAATACAATGAAGAGAATTTATTGGGACAATGAGAGAAGATAAGGGTAATATAGAAAAGTAAATAATTTATTCTTCTAGGAAGTTGGAACAAATCTTTTCTTTTAAAAACGACAATCTTTTAAGAACGAAAAAAGTATTAATTGTCTGTAATATTTTTATCATATATTTATCTGAAACGTTATATTATAGGAGTATATGATAATTAAATAAGGCATTATTGCAAAAATTGAGGCAGCGTATCAATTACTCCAAGTCAAATATAATGGCAAGCTACACAAGAGGGGCTACCAACCTTCCCTCCCTTTCTTAGTTTTCTTTTTTTCTTCTCCTTATAACAAAAACATGGACTTATACAAGTCTGTTTAATTCTTTAATATTTGGTTGACAATTCCATCCAATGTACCAGGTCACTCTTTTGATTCAAGACTTTTCATCCCTCGTGTTTCTCTTATACTTTTCTTTTTTTATAACTAATGTTGGTATTATTATTGCTGTTATAAATTATAAGATTATTATTAATTTTTAAAAGTTAATTTAATATATTTTTTTAATTCAAAATATATATTATTTATTAAAATTATGAAATAAATAAATTTTACAATGAATAATATTTTTAAAATTTATAATATTCATCATTGTATTGACTAAAATTAAAAAAAATTATTCTTTAATTTAATTTCAAAAATCAATAATATTTTAATCTGCGACGGTTTCTCGAAATAATCAAAATACAAGGTGGTTTGTAAGATTGTGATGAACTTTCTGAGCAATTTCAAAAAAAATAATAATTTAAATAATGGCTCATATTGATAACTAATTTACAATTATTACAATATAATTTTTGTCCTAATAATATTATGGGTCTTAAATTTTTTATCTCAAATAATATGTCATCATAATATTGATACGTTGGGTGAGTGTTATATAATTAGTTATGCTTTCTTTAAGTTTGTGAAGGTTTGGACCAACACAAGTTAGTTTTTCCACAGTCCAATACGTTGGTCCCAAATAATGAATAGTCTATTGGGGGAGTTGGACCAACACAAATAACTAGTCTGTTTTTTCCGTAGTCTATTTGAGGATTTGAATTCTAAAGTAAACTTACATACTGCATTTAATTTGTTTTAACAAAATAAATAATTTCATGGGCATGGTAATGCACTAGCCGTTTTTGGAAATCCAAGTCAACTCTAGAATATTCTCCGTATTTAACTTTAGGGATATAGAGTACTAGTGTTGTTTGATTAGTACTAAATGGCTGAATGGTTGACCGATTCAGTCATTTATTGTGTTTGTTTTGAAAAAAAATCGTCTGAATGACTAAATCAATCAGTCATTCAAACTGAATGGTTTAACGTCATTTTTTTTGCTGAATTGACCGAATAGGCTGCTGAATGAAGTTTTTTTAACAATATTAAATAAATTTACGATAATTTAAATTTTTTCAAAGGGGCAAAATAATAAAAATTTGTTATTCAGATGTTTCAGATATGTCAATTATCAAACAATTTTTTTATTCAAATTCAGATTCAGCTCATTCAGATTCAGATTCATTCAGTTTTTATCAAACACCCCCTAATCTCTTTATTAGCTTGAACGCCATAGGTATCTTTATATCAACTTACTCGTCAATTGATATTAAATCTCTATCCGAAGGATCTTAAGGGGCGCACTCTCCACATGTATTTTCATACTCTCCCGTCTCATAATATATGACGTTTTAGAGTTGGTGCACAAGAATTAAAAAAATAATTATATAGCATTAAATACAGTATCAATTGTCTATAATACCATTTACCATATACTTATTTATATTCTCTCTCATCTGTCACATTTTTCTCTGAGAGATAATTTAAAAAAATTGTGATTAATTTTTCTAGATTATATAAAAGTCAAATAATTTGAAAAAAAATAATAATCTAAAACGTCATATATTATGAAACGGAGAGAATATTAATTAACACGCGCCACATCAACTTGATATATTCAGAAGATTTTTCTTAAGTATTGACCTCGAGATTTGAACTCAAAAATCAACATAAGTGTTGGGCCATGAATAATTGCGCTCGGATCATATGTTGGGTCGGGGCCTAATTGGGTGAGCTTGAGTCCGAATAAAGGGATGTTTGAAAGGATTACTAATTTCATTTGGATTCTAATTATGGGAAGAGGAGTTCGGGTTTGGACCAACTTCCTTATTTCTAAGAAGTTTGGTGCAATCCTATTATGGAAGGATATATAGGGAACCTTTTTTTGATATGGGGATGGATGTAGGGAGAAGATAAGAAAATTATAAATACATGATTTTATCCTTATTTTATGGTACACATTATTATTATTTTTTAGCACTAGAGCATTACGCCTCTATTGTTAACCTTAATCAGTCTATACTTATCTTCATACCTGAGCTATCCTCTGACGGTCTAAGCCATCAAACTTTTGGTGTTTATTCGTTTTTGTGTAGGATTAAACGCGCTTTGATGATTAGAGCGCGTGAACAGATGTTTGCGCAATAAGGAACAAACTTACTTAACCACTGGATCATCCATTGAGGTTAATTACGGAATAGTAATCAACTTGTGATCTAGTAGTATATAATACTGACATAATGCATTGCACACAAGTAGTATATAATATTGACATAATAAGGCACCGTCCTAATAATCGATATAACTTATCACCTAACTTCCCTGGGAGAGGGGGAGGGCGAGGGGGAAGAGGAGGGCGAGGAGAGGGGAGTTGGGGAGGGGGGAATGCATAATTAAAAGTTTGGAGCAAAAATGAAATTTTCATATAAAGTCAAAGAAATTTTATATAATTTTCATATTATAAATTCTCTTTCGCAATAAATATAAGATTCATATCAAAATAATTTTGTTGAATTTTCAACTTTACGTGTAGAAATATCAATTATATTATACTATATTTTGTTGGATCCCTTTTCTTTTTTGGCACGGTCTATTGAGCCACCTTGACCTAACAATTGGCACAAATTTTCAACGCCATTTCGTACTCTTTTTTATTATTATTATAATGAGACGCATGAATGGTGACGCGTGCATTAAGGTATTAAAGTCAATATTAAGAATATGAACTCAGTGACATATATAATAAGTAATTTCTTAACATGTGCTCTTAGAGTATATATTAAGCACACAGTTTAAAAAAATATTTTTTTAAATTGTGTGTATATTCATTTAAATTAGGAGCAAATACAGAAATTAAAAAATATGCACACAGTTCAATAGAATATTCTCTTGAACTGTGTGCTTAGTGTTGTCCTAATGACACATATTAAGTGGATCCAAATTTTGATAAGTTAATTTTATAAAATAAAAATAAAGAAACTTTTTATGAAATAGCTAGATCATGCGATCACTATTCACTAGTGTACAGGCAATACAATTTATTAAAACAGATGGCAACTTCACCAGTCGTCCTTTAATGGAGAATCTTAGTTATAAAATTTACAATAATCTTGGCAGACATGAAAATTAAATTTTTTTTTTTTGATTTTTGTTGTGATTTTTAAAAAATGTATAGTATTTATTTTAATTATAATTTTTATAAAAAAAATATTTTAGCTATAATTTGGATACATATACAAGAACAGTATTGTACAGTTTGTATAACACTGTTCTTGTATATGTATCCAAATTATATCTAAAATATTTTTTTTTTTGTAAAAATTCAAGTTAAAATAATACTACACATTTTTTAAGAGTCACAATAAATTTTTTTTAAAAATATTCAATTTTCATGTCCAATTCCCATGTCCCCATAAAAGGACTCATAAATTTATAATCTATAATAACCTAGGCCCTAGTTTTTATATAATTGGTACCTAATTAATGACTTATGGGGTCCATTATTGGTGTTTATTAAAACTTTATGATCATCATTGATACTATTTTGGGATCTGTAAGTTTATTTCATGTCCAATATAATATTAACACACATGTAGAAGGGTGATCTCTTTATCTGCATATCAGTATTAATTTGGTATGAAGTGAACTTATTATGAAGTTCACTTCATACTAACCACTCTTATATATTTCACATTTATATAATATTGGATTCTTAGATAATTGAAATGAGGCCCAAGTCTAACCTAAAAAAAACATCTAATTCAAACTAATTGATAAGCAGAATATTTAGGTCAACTCATTATATCTTTGATATATTTTTTCAACATATTCGATATGAAATAAACATATATTAATATCGATAGACTACATTCAATATGGTTGATTTTGATGAAAGGGGAATTTTTTTTCTTTCTATTTCTTAACTTGTCATTTGTTTTTATATTCTTAATATGTTTGTAATACAACTTTTTGTGTGGAATATGCCATGTGTATTATTTTAGGTTCTTAATGATTTTTCTTTTTGCTGATTAATAAAAATATGTGGTTGGTTTTGATTCAAGTTATAATACTAAGATCTAATTGGTACAAGTATTGGATGCTTCTCCTTCCGTTTTAAAATAATAACAATAATAATAGTTATTTTTGTAATTAGTAATAATGTAATATTTGGGTATTTTTAAATTTAAAATTAATATGAATGAATGATTTTATTCATCATGAATATTTTAAAGTGTATTATTAATTAAAATTTCATCATTTTTAATTTAAATAATTAGATTTAGTTTAATTTAAGATTTCATAAATTAACTTCATAAATAAAAATATGACTTTTTTGCGAGACAATGGGAAAATTATATTTCATATGCATTCTCTACCTAATTTTTTTCCCTTTTTTGGGATGGTTGTGGGGATGGGGCGTCGGGGGGGGGGGGGGGGGGGGGGGGGGGGGGGGGGGGGGGGGGGGGGGGGGGGGGGGGGGGGGGGGGGGGGGGGGGGGGGGGGGGGGGGGGGGGGGGGGGGGGGGGGGGGGGGGGGGGGGGGGGGGGGGGGGGGGGGGGGGGGGGGGGGGGGGGGGGGGGGGGGGGGGGGGGGGGGGGGGGGGGGGGGGGGGGGGGGGGGGGGGGGGGGGGGGGGGGGGGGGGGGGGGGGGGGGGGGGGGGGGGGGGGGGGGGGGGGGGGGGGGGGGGGGGGGGGGGGGGGGGGGGGGGGGGGGGGGGGGGGGGGGGGGGGGGGGGGGGGGGGGGGGGGGGGGGGGGGGGGGGGGGGGGGGGGGGGGGGGGGGGGGGGGGGGGGGGGGGGGGGGGGGGGGGGGGGGGGGGGGGGGGGGGGGGGGGGGGGGGGGGGGGGGGGGGGGGGGGGGGGGGGGGGGGGGGGGGGGGGGGGGGGGGGGGGGGGGGGGGGGGGGGGGGGGGGGGGGGGGGGGGGGGGGGGGGGGGGGGGGGGGGGGGGGGGGGGGGGGGGGGGGGGGGGGGGGGGGGGGGGGGGGGGGGGGGGGGGGGGGGGGGGGGGGGGGGGGGGGGGGGGGGGGGGGGGGGGGGGGGGGGGGGGGGGGGGGGGGGGGGGGGGGGGGGGGGGGGGGGGGGGGGGGGTGGGGGGGGGGGGGGGGGGGGGGGGGAGGGGGGGGGGGGGGGGGGGGGGGGGGGGGGGGGGGGGGGGGGGGGGGGGGGGGGGGGGGGGGGGGGGGGGGGGGGGGGGGGGGGGGGGGGGGGGGGGGGGGGGGGGGGGGGGGGGGGGGGGGGGGGGGGGGGGGGGGGGGGGGGGGGGGGGGGGGGGGGGGGGGGGGGGGGGGGGGGGGGGGGGGGGGGGGGGGGGGGGGGGGGGGGGGGCAGGGGCGAGGGAAGGAGGGGTTGACCTTGGTCCTTTTCCTTGTCTTGTTATTTCGTATTTGTATTTTTACTTTTTCCTTTGGAAATTGCTTAGTACGTTACACTTTAAGCACTTTATACTTATCAAAGAAAAAGAAAAGAAAAAGAAAAGAAAAAAGTGCAAGCCAAGACACAGTTAGTGTCACCCCACACAAGTCTATATATCCCCTCAGGCTTCAACTAATTTTAAATGATTTATTTCATGCTTTGATCATGAATGCATGCCCCTACCAGCAATTTTTACAATTTTTATTTTAAATATCTGTTTATGCGTAAGACCTACCATTTTAAACATTACGCATAGGTACTAAATGGTATAATTTTTTTGGGTCCTCTTAGAGCATTTACATAGTTTTTTTATCTTTATTTTTTATTCTGCAGGCTATTGGATTGTTCTGCAAAATAGGGATTCAATTTTTTCACTATGTACCCAACAGGTTCCTTATAGTGATTCTTTAAATAATGAAATTTAAAAGTTTCAATAGTCAAAACATAATCAATTAATAATAATCTTAGAATTTATAAAAGAGAGTATAATTTATTATTGTATTTCACTATAAATAATTTTTATTTTATTTTAAATTTTAAGTAATTTATAGAGGGAGTATTTAATGGATTGTAGTTGCAAATGTACATAAGATCAATATTAACTTTTAAAAAATTTATGTATGATATTTTTAATTTAAATTTAATAGGATTCATTTAAATTTTAAAAATAATAAATTTTATATTAATAGTACTTTTATAATATTTATAATTATATGACATAAATTAAATAAATTTATATCAATTTAAATTTGAATACATTGAAATTAATTTTAAAAAATAAGTCAATATTAATTTTTATAATTTGAAAATGAAGTAGTAAAAAATGTCAAGATGTGTATGATTGATGAATTGTCCCACTAAAAATGAGGGTGTGAAATTCATTTTATACATATAGAACGGTCTTTGAAAACTCTCATACTAGGGAGTAAATCCTATAGAGATTAAAATAGAGAGTCAATAAGGATAAGAAAACTGTTAGATAATGATTTGTTGATGAATTCTTTAAAAGTTGGGATAGAGAGTTGATTAGAAAACTGTTGTGAAGCTCTTACATGTGCTCTTAGGCACATGTTAAGCACACACTTCAAGAGATATTTATTGAACTGTGTGAATATTTTCTTGATTTCTGTTTTGCACCAAGTTCAAGGGAATATGCACACAATTCAAGAGAATATTCCCTTGAACTGTATGTTTTGCATGTGCCCTAAGAGTACATTGTTAGAAATTCTAAATTTTTTTATCTCATTTGAGATCCGGGAGTGGTTAGCATGAACTTCAAAATTGGTAAGTTGGTCAATTGGTCAATAAAGTGCTGACACGCAGGTGGGGATATATTCTCTCTCCCTGCCTGTCAGCACTCTATTGACCAATTGACCAACTTATCAATTTTTGAACTTTATACTAACTGGATCCGTGAGATCCATTAGTATAAAAAAAAATACTCATCACTTTATATTATCTTATGAGACTACCGAGTATAATTTGTAACTTTTTACTATATTTTTTTTAATATGTATGTAAATTATATTTTACTCATCCTAAGGCCCCGGGAGTCTAAGAATGGACACTCTAAATTAAAAATAAATTCAAACTTGTAATATTGCGACGTAAATTTTTTTTTACCATAGGTTATTTTTATTGTGGTGTTATATGGGGAAAGAAGAAAAAAGAAAAAGTAGTATCTTGAGCTTGAAAGCATATTCTCTTCATGAGAGTACCGGGCTAGGGAAGGCGCCTAAGTTTGACCCTCAACTTAAGTTATGCCGTAGAGTGAGAGCCCAAA
>JAINUT010001262.1:0-66356 GCA_020205555.1 Panax stipuleanatus | reverse complement strand
AGAAGTAGGAGGGCTTCTGATGTTCCTCAGCCACGTCCGGCTAGACCGCCTTACAGATTGGCAGAGTCGGTGATTCGTCCAACACAAGACTAGCCAGCCGATCAATACTGAGATGAGTAGGCTACTTTTGCTGCTCCAGATCTAGCTCAGGGCTCCACGTGCGAAGGTTCCAGCATGCTGTGCCTACCCAAGAGCTGCAAGGCGACTTGAGTTGCCATCCCTCGAGGTTTCTTCAAGCCAACGAGGTGACTTGATTTTTTCTCTTCTTGGATTCTCTTTCCTTCTTTTGCCATTCTCGGGGCATAGGTTTATGATATGAGTTAGTTTTGATGCAGGTTCCCGGCTTTACGCAGCATCGAGGGAATTGGGTCAATGTGTATTCTCTGTATTATACTTTGCACGGGATTATAGGGATATCATTGATGGCTGGGGGCTTCAGGCTTTTTTCTCCATTCTTCCCCATCGTTGCCCCTGGGGGTATATGAGGGCTTTATCTGAGCGCTTGTTCCACTAGACTCAGTACATTCATCTGTTGGACTGTGAGGTGATGATGACCCCTATGGACTAGAGGTTCATCACCGGCATTAAGTTTGAGGGCGAGCCAGTGCCTGTTTACCTGACATTATACCCACTGCCATTCGGTCCCTGCTGGGAGTTCATGCGATGGCGCTCAAGGGTCGATCGGTCCGATCTGGTCCCTTGAGATAAATGCCCAGAATGGGGCTTTGCTAGAGCGTCCACCTGATGATCGGAGGGTTAGAGATCGCATTCTGAGGCAATTATTTTGGTGATCATAAGGGGTTATTTTGTGGCGGATAACTCATCTACTGTGTCCTTCGGCCTGGTTAGCACTACCCGGCATGTAGAGCACCTTAGTGATTTGATTGGGGTTCTACACCTTTGCCCTATTTTCTCTGGGGCATGCGTATGCTATTTGGAGCGGTTTGACGAAAGGCTTGGTTAGGGTTCTACCCGTTTCTGCTGTGAGTGCATCTTTCTTGCACCTTTTTGATTTCAGCTTTATATTGTCAGTCTTGATCAATGAGGACTTTTGATATGGCTAGTTCTGAGCATTTGAGAGGCTTCCTTTCCTATGGTCTCCATTGCTTTAGGTCGGAGAACGCTACCCTCCGAGGACGGCGTTGGCATCAGCTCGACTTTAATGGAGGTCCCTGTTGCTGCGGGATTTACTTTATGCTCGCCTACAGTTGGAGCTTTTGACGGATGGATCGATCTGCTGTGTGCCGTCTACCTCTCGAGGTTTTGCCATCGAATTCGAGGGAGGCTTCCCACTGGTCGAGAGTTTGCTTGGTCGACCCGCAGAGTCCTGATTTTAACGAGGGAGGCTGGGAGCTCTATTGGGAGAGCCTGCCATTAGGAGATTATGGGTGAGATTCGATTACCCATTGTTCCTCCTGCTTGGCATCATTGCAGTTGATCATATCCACTGACAGAGGTATTCCCATGGACGGGCATAGATGGCTTCACCCTAATAAGAGGGCCATTTCAGCCAGGAGGCATTTAGCAGATGGTGGGAGTCCTCGACACTATTGGAGCTCAAACATCGGGCTACCCAGGGTCATGGCAAGACATGTGCCAGGGTCTGTGATGATGACAGACTGGATAGCTTGCCGCATGGGAGCTTACTCATTTAGACCATATTATAGATCTGACACTGGAGTTGGATAGGGCTCCGCTTCTTTATTAGGACACTGGCCGAGATCCGTTTTCCCAAGGCATCTTCTTTTGACCCGTCTAGCTCAGAAGCGGGCCCCTCTTTCAGGTCCATATATCAGCAGTTTTGCAGAGGCAGCCCTCACCTTATACAGCACAAATATGCCATGATGACCGCAACTTTGTATCCGCGGAGGAGATGGTGCAGGGTAATCACCTGGACGTAGATTATATGGATCTTTTCTGATAGCTATGGCAACTATATTTTTGGTCAGCCATTGTTTTGGCTATTTGGTAGTTGTGCCATCATTTTGATATACCACTGTTATTAGTTGGGTGGTGGTGCCCCATTTTCCTGTATTCTTCACTTTGCTTTTTATTTATCAGACAGGGATAATGCCCTCAATAGATAGTTTACCGTAGATATTCATGATATTTCCCATCTATCGTATCATGTTTATATTTATCATCATGTATGTATTATGTCATATGTATGCATTTAGACAGATAAGTTCGTGGTACGGTGACACAGATGATGTCATCCTCCGTGAGCCGTATTGCCACAGTCTAAGGTGGCTTCATCATTGTGGTCGTGGTACGAGAGCCTGCCCTTCTCAGCCAGAGGGACAGCTGACCAGATGTTGGGGTATTTGCTGGCCCTTCCAGATTTTTAGGTGCCCTATGGGTTTTTGGATGGCATACTATCTTGCTGGATACCCGAGAGGCAGGTGTTTCGCATCGGGCGACATGAGCTGATGCTGACTCTGAAGGAGTATGAGCGACTTACAGATTTGGCTCTGGATTTGTCGTGCGCTCGAAATGCTATTAGCGATATGAAGAGATCGTTCCTGCGGATGTCCGATCTTCGCCAGAGGGTAGTCATGGATGAGATCGTTTCCGAACATATGATCTCGATTGACTTCTTGATAGATCATTTTGGTGAGCTTGATAGGTGCGATCGACATGCCGGGGATTTGTTATTTCAGCAGAGGCGTGGCATCTAGCCAGGGTAGATATTCTGCTGATGTGCATCGTGGTATACGTCTATATGCCGTTACACTTGGATCACTTGGATGTGGGATTGGTAGTTGTTATTCGGGCCCTTAGACATGGTAGTACCATCATCCCGATGATATTGGCTGAGATGTTGCGGTCAGCCACTTACTGTATTACCCACCCGGAGGGGTTCTTCAGAGGTAGTTTGGTCTTGCTGTACATATGGCTGATGTCCCATATCCGACCGATTGGATCTTTCAGGCATCATGGGTATTATTTTTCCCATGATATAACCATGTCCTACTCCTGTTCAGCCGGCGGAGTGTACCGATGCTGAGACATAGTCGGCATTTTTTTCAGATATTGAGCATCCGTTATTAATTTTTCCATGCTCAGGGTTAGCCTCCCCATATAGCTTCATTACTCATGCACCTGGCATGGATTATTTTCCCCTAGTGGGATTGAGGGGAGTGACTACTTATCATCCCTTGGCTGTTATGAGCCAGTTTGATCAGTTCCAAAGCCTGCACAGATTTGAGGGGTCTGCTGATCAGAGGGTGTCAGCTTTGTATATATCATCTACCGATTTGGTTAGAGTATATGAGTACTGGACTCATAGAGAGGGCTGATTTCTCCAGTAGCCATTCGGACAATTCTCCAGAGTACTCGGTATGGTTAGAGGTAGATATGGCAACAACTGCACTTGTTCCTTCAGCTCCTATTATAGATTCAGATGAGGAGGAGACTATGGAGGATCCTGAGTCTCCTACCGAGGATGAATTATTTATGGGTTTGACAGCTGCTTTGGTTAGCGACCCATCGACTATTCCTGCAGGCACAGATCCGGCTTTGGAGGACTTGCTATTAGGATGACCTTTGAGAGAGATTCGGCTAGAGCGCGGATGTTGACCACCTTGTCTGGCAGAGATATAGCTTTAGCTGAGAGAGACGCGCTTCGAGTCGTTTAGGATGCTATCTTGATAGAGAGGGAGGAGCTCCAATCTGCCAGAGATGCAGCTGTTGTGGAGAGGGATGAGATCCGCTCAGCCAGAGATGCATCCTTTGCTGAGATCGAGCATACTTTGATTGCTAGAGATGCATCTTTTGTGGAGAGGGATGAGGCTATAGCTTCCTGTGATTTCCACATTACTTACAGTACTGCTCTTCGATCTTATACTCACGACCTGGTTACCGAGATGAGTGCATATATTGACGACCACAGCCCCACACTACAGATGACGGTGGAGGTTTTGAGCCATATGGAGGCTGAGGGTATTGCATTAGCAGCTGCTCCTCCATCTTCAGAGAGAGATGCCATGATGGCATTACTGGCTCGCTTATCCTTGGGTCCATAAACTAGCTTTATGTTTCCTGCACAGACTAGATCAACCATTTTTGTCATGTACAGGGCATTATGTATATATTAAACAGTTTTATATATCAGAGATATATATTTTTGGTCCACTTTCCTGTTTGGAGATGTATTGTTATTGTTGAGTGATTACCACTTCTTTTATGACTGGCTATTGTTGATGTATATTGAGCTCCTCCGTGATGGACTGACAGTTGAGATGTCAGGGAGTATCTCAGATGGGCCTATTGACCAGGAAGATTGGATAGGATTTAGGTTTTATATGGTTCGGTGTCTTGGAACTGGTTTTTATTGGGGTTTTTATTTTTCCTTGAAGGTCAAACCGCACCGTAAATGGCTGCCTACGTACTCCCTGGTTGAGGGAGATCGGGTCATTCGTAGTTTCGACTTTATATGAGAGAGGTTTGAAAAGTATTTGTCTTTGTTTTGGTTTTGGTTTGATGAGTTTTGAGTTTTTATTTGGTTTGACCGCACCAGAAATGGCTACCTACATACTCCCAGGTTGAGGGAGATCAGGTCATTCGTAGTTCCGGCTTTATATTGAAAATGGAACCTGATTTGATTTGTAGGACCCGGATGCGGGCATGCATGTGCTTCAGACATAGTATCTTTTCACGACGTCTGAATTGATGAGTTGGGAAAATTCGTTCCAGTCCATTTCTTGTAATCTGATAGCTCCTCCTATCAAGACCTCCTTGACAATGAAAGGGCCTTCCCAATTCGGGGCGAAGTTTCCTTTAGCTTCATTTTGATTGGCTAGGATTTTCTTCAGCACCAAGTCACTTTCTTTGAATTGCCATATTATGACCTTCTTGTTGTAGGATCTAGCAATCCTTTGCTGATATAACTGTCTGAGGAAAATGGCTGTAGCCCTCTTTTCATCTATCAGGGACAATTGGTGATATCGGTCTTGCAACCATTGGTCTTCGTCTATCTGAGCATCGATCAACCCTCGCAAGGACTCCATCTCTACTTGTATGGGGAAGACTGCTTCCATGCCATAGATCGACGAATAGGGGGTAGCCCCGGTAGAGGTGCGCATTGACGTTCCGTATGCTAACAGGGTCAGCAGGTCAGGCCATTCTTTGTGATTGGCGGACATTTTTTGCATGATCTTTTTGATGTTCTTGTTGGTCGCTTCGACAGTACCATTCAGCTTGGGCCGATAAATGACAGAATTAAGATGCTTGATGTGGAACTTGCTGCACAGTTCTCTCATCATTTAATTGTTTAGGTTCTTAGCATTGTCAGATATGATAACCTCCGGTTGTCCATATAGACAGACGACATTATTTGTGATAAAACTAATGATGACCTCTTTCGTGACTTTGGGAAAAGAACTTGCTTCAACCCATTTGGTGAAGTAATCGATCATGGTGAAGATAAATCGATGGCCATTGCTGGCTTTTGGTTCTACTGGACCAACCACGTCCATTCCCCATATGGAGAAAGTTCATGGCGAACTCATGTTGTGTAGCTCATTCGGAGGAGCGTGTATGGCATTTCCATGTACTTGGCATTAAAAGCATCTCCTGACGTGATCGTCGCAGTTAGCTTTGAGAGAGATCCAATAATGCTCTGTTCTTAGTATCTTCTTGGCCAGCAGATGACCGCTCATGTGTGGACCATAGACTCCACCGTGGACTTCATCCATTAGTCTCTGGGCCTAACCTTTATCAAGGCACCTTAACAAGCCTATTCCAGCATCTCTTTTGTAGAGGACATCTCCGCTTAGATAGAACTTCATATCCATCTTGTGAATCTGCTTTTGCACTGGTTGACTTGCCCCAGCGAGTGTAGATCCGTCTCGTAGATATTCCTTGATGTCTTGATAGCAAGGCTGATTGACAGGAGGTATTTCATCTGATACTTCTCCAATGTAATTCCCTTATATCGGGGCTTTCTGAACTATGAATTTGATGCAGGGAATCCTACTCCTATCGGATATGCGAATTAAGGATGCCAAGGTTGCCAATGCATCAGCGAAGTCATTCCTACCCCGAGGGATATGGCTAAAGGTTATGTCTTCAAACTCCAGGGATATTTTGACGTCCTGCCGATGATAGGGCAGCAAATGTAGTTCTTTGGTGTGATATGCCCCAGTGAATTGTCTAATGACCAACTCAGAATCTCCAAAGACCAGTAAATATTTGATACCCATGGATTGGGCTAGTTTCAACCCCATTATACATCCTTCATACTAGGTCGTGTTGTTGGTGTTGCCAAATTAAAGTTTGGTAGTCACAGGATATTGTTCTCCTGTACCAGATGTAAGGACTACCCCAACTCCGTCACCTTCCATGTTTACTGCTCCGTCGAAATACATTTTCCATGGTTGGACTGTATTCTCTTGCTGGAGTTGTTAAATTATCATGATTCCATCATCTGGGAAATAAGTCTTCAGAGGCTCGAACCCTCTTGAAGGTGCTTCAGCTAATTGATCTGCAATGCTTTGACCCTTGTTTGACTTCTGAGTCAAATAGACAATGTCGAATTATTGTAGGATCAACTGCCATTTGGACAGTCGCCAATTCAACATAGGCTTGTTGAATACGTATTTGAGTGGATCCATGTGGGATATGAGGTCAGTTGTGTGCACATGGAGGTAATGCTGTAACCACATTGCGGCCCATGCTAATGCACATCATGTTTTCTCGATCAGGGTGTATTTCTATTCACCACTATTGAATCTTTTGCTGATGTAGTAGATGGCTCTTTCTTTGCTACTATCATCTTTGTAACCTCATTGCAGCCCATTGCGTTGGCATTGACGAACAAGTACATGAATAAGGGAACTCCATCCCTTGGGGGTACCAAAACGGGTGCTTTGATCAGCTGTTTCTTGATGGCAAGGAAGGCTTGTTGACAATCCTCACTCCATTTGGTAGAGGAATTTTTCCTTAGTAACTTGAATATGGGTTCACAGGTTGCTGTGAGCTGGGAAATGAATCGGCTTATGAAGTTGATTCTCCCCAGAAACCACCATATCTCCTTCTCTGTCTGAGGTACCGGCATCTCAGTGATGACTTTGATCTTGGTAGGGTCGAGCTCAATGCCTCGATTACTCACCAAAAATCCTAGCAGCTTGCCTGCTTTGACGCCGAAAGCACATTTAGCGGGATTCAGCTTCAGGTTGTACTTGCGCAACCTGTTAAACATCTTCCTGATATGGTCGATGTGATCATCCTCCCTCCGGGATTTAATGATGATGTCATCCACATAAACCTCTATCTCTTTGTGAATCATGTCATGAAACAAGTGATAGTAGTGTGCATACAAGCCAATCATGTATGATGATAAAGCACATACTTTGTTAACAATCTTATTTATTTATTAATAAAATATTTATTTATTAAAGGCATTTAATTATCTACATGGTGCTGTTTTTATAATATGTAAATAACCCATAGTTTTAAGCAATGCTTTTAGAATCATGATGTTGATCATGCTAATGAGATCTAAATTCTTAGAAAGCTTTAAAACTAAAATAGTTCCCAATCGTGGGATTACTAAAAAGGAGATTAGTAAATCCGGATAGATTGGTACATATGTTGCTTGCTCATTGGATGAGGATGACTGATCTAATGGTCATTTGTGTGGAGACACTAAAGCAAGTATGTAGGTGCTTATTGGAGAATAAGTTCACTGAACGTGACTCGCTATGGAATACCTAATGGAGTTTTACTCGCCTGTCAATAGGAATTCCTAATGTGATAGTAGTACATGTGATCCTTGGACTTGAGATCATCATAGTATCTTGTATGTAACAAATTATACTTTGACTAATTCCTTAAGGCCTTTTAAGGCATATATAGGGTATGCTTGGGTGTAATGAGTTACATATGGAGATAATGAATGATCAATAAAGAATCTACCACCTCTAGTAAAAGAGGAGATATGTCCTATGTGATTCGTTAAATGACAACCCAGGAATCCTTGGCCAAGGTAGAATGAAATTAGAAAAAGGTTTCTAATTTGCATTATTTGGAGTTGTGCATTTTCTAATCGAAATACATATGATTAAATAAATTAAGACTTGAAAGTAAATCCATGTCTTATATTTAATTGGGACATTGTATGGTGGAAGGATTGAATTGTACGGTAACTATTAACTCACAGGTTCTTTTATGATTAATGTTGAAATCTATATTATCTGGAAAGTCGTTGATCGATAGGGAGGCTTATCCCTATTGTAGAATAAATGTTATTTATTTAAATAAATTATTAGTTTAATTTGTTTATTTAAATAAGATTAGAATTGTTCTAATTGATTTATTCACAACCGGTTTAATATGGAGAACCTAAAGGGTCACACCATAAAAGGAAGAAGAATTATTTAAGAAGAAAATGGCATGATAGTAATAATGCATTAAGTATAATTAATTTAATCTATGATGATAGAATAAATTAAATAGCTTAATGATTATTTTTTAATATTTTAGAAATATTAAATATAAATTAATAAGAGGAGTCTTATTAATATTATTATTATTATTATTATTTTAATTCTAAAGGAGTTTAGGAATTAATATAATATCAGTACTCTCTCTCAATCCTAATAAAGATTAGGATATAAATTAATTAAAAGTATTAATTAATTAATTAAATAAAACCCTATTCTAATTGGATTAGGAGGGTTAACCTAATATCTATATAAGAGAGTCTTATATCAGAAATAAGGTAGACATGTGAAATTTTCCAAGAGTTGGGAGTACACATATTCTATAGAGATAGAAACAAGGGTTAAGCCAATAACCCATCTTCTTGAGTTCTTCATCTTCCTTGGTGGATCACCGTTAGAGGCCAAACATTTGGGTGGCTGACATTATTCAAGGGAAGGAGCCACTATCAGAGGAATCAAAGGAATCAAAGGAGTAGAACTTGTACCTGAGGAAGCTTAGATCTTCAAAGGTATAATTCCATGTTCTCTCTTTTCTGTTATTGATAACAAGCACAAAGCATGATCATGGTTATGGGTTTGTATAAATTTTGAAAACCTAGTTTTTACGCTTCCGCCCTATTTATGTGATTTAATTGTATGATTGCGTTACATACAAACCCAACAGTGGTATCAGAGCCTAACTTTGTGCTAATTATCAATTTTATAATTCCATGTATGAATTGATATGAGAATTGGATCGTTTTTCTGGACAAAAATCGTTTTCTGCAAGTTTCTGCGGCGAACGGCGCAGCTGCGCAGCTGCCCAGTTCATTACTGGCGCAGCTGCGCCGGTCTGCAAAAACTGCTGCTTCCGTCTACCTGCGCAGCTGCGCAGCTACCCAGTTCATTACTGGCGCAGCTGCGCCGGTACCTGGACAGACCCTGAAAATTGATTTTAATTAATTAAGTAAACTATTTATTTAATTGATAAAGTTTTAAAATAAAGAAGTTTATTTTATCTGAAATATGATTTCAGAATGCTAAAATTAAAGGAGTTTAATTTGGATTTATTTTTGATTAAAATAAAAGAGTTTATTTTGTTTCAAAAATAAAATTTAGCAAAACTTTTGTCCATTAAATAACATCGATCCATATATGGAATAGCATTGTTATTCATGAGATGAATGGATATTTATTGATGCATATGTTGATGTGTATGATAATAAATGGGGTTGATTATGGACTATGACCAATGTGATTGGATTTTATTTTGGATGAATGCTTGAATGTATGGGTTTTATAAAATAGGGTCTGCGTACCTCGTCTTCTCTTGTTTTATTCTCGATGTAAATTCTATCTCCTTTCTATGTACTTCCCCTTGACTGCTGATCAAGGTTTCTATTTAATTTTAAATAGTTAATGTAATAGAGATAGTTAGAATTATTTTGAAGAAATTGGAGATCAAGGAGCGAGGAGCGCGTGAAGACCCGTTTGTATGGAGCCCGGGTTTAAATGTAATAGTTACATTTAAAATTTAAATTCTTGCACTCCTAGGTTTGACCTTTTGGTTCACTTGGTGGCTCTAGTGAACCAAACTAGAATAAAAGTCCATAATCAATCCGGGTAGAATATAGTATTCTATATTACATGCTAAATATTATATATATTATATTTTATACAAACATGCTTTGCATGTTTAATAAAATGGCGCGTATTTTATATATATATGTGCATGCGCGCTAAACAAGATGAGACAAATAATAACAAACCCCTCAAAGAAATAATATTAAGTCTGAAACGTTCAAATGATATTTGGAATATCGAACGTCGCCTTCTAGCATGATTAGTTAATAGAGTATTAAATATTTAATATGAGTTTGTTGTGCTATCCACAAGGCGAGTATTGAATATTTAAGATGTTAATTAATCACATTTGATGCTTATCAAGAAAATTGAACGATCTAGTCTTGTTGTGCTATCCACAAGGACGAAAATTTTTCTTTTTTGAAATTATGGAAGTGCTAGGCTGGACTTAACTTGAATCATTTTAGTTCGGATGTGCACACACATGACCATTATGATTTAAGAGGAAAAATAAAAGGAGTTACATGGTGATGTAATTGACAAGAGTTGTCTACCTATTTATTTGTATATCGCTTGTTGTGCTATCCACAAGGTTATATACATTTGAAATGGGATCCTTAATCTCACTAGCAAATCTTTAATTAGATGTTGCCGAACTATATGAGTGAGGGTAATATAGTTTGATGAAAATAGTGGGAGATACCAATTTAAAATAAAGACCTAAATTTATTTTGGTATGCAAAGTTAATAAAATGAATGTTTGCTAAAATGTTGTCTTTTCACATGCAGAATTTTAAAAATGTCAAAATCACTAATCTCACTACGAAGCATACTTGATGCAAATAAGCTTACCGGCCCGAATTATGAGGACTGGCTAAGAAATCTGAGAATTGTTCTCACTGCTGAAAAGATTTCTTATGTCCTAAATTCCACTATCCCTGAATCTGTTTCAGAAACAGCCTCTGAGGAAGAGATTGCCACTTTCAATAAGTGGCAAGATGATGCATCTGTGGCTCAATGCATCATGCTCGCATCCATGAATAACGAGCTTCAGCGTCAGCACGAAAAAATGGATGCTCCTGCTATGCTGCTTCACCTCAAGGAGTTGTATGGTGAACAGAGTAGGACTGCTAGATATGAGATATCTAAGGAGCTCTTCCGATCTCGGATGACCGAGGGCACTACCGTCGTGACTCATGTTCTGAAGGTAATCAATTTGATTGAACGCCTTGGACAGCTTGGGTTCGTCATGGATGGGGAGTTGAGTCAAGACTTGGTCTTGCAGTCACTCCCTGAGACCTTCTCGCAGTTTGTGGTTAATTTTCACATGAATAAGCTAGATGTCAGCTTACCTGAGCTGCTTAACATGCTGAAAACTGCAGAAGGTCACTTCTCATCCAAGAAGAACCATGTCTTGATGGTGGATTCTTCCAATAAAAGGAAGAGGCCCAAGGTGTCTTCTGAAAAGAAGAAATCTAAGAAGGCTAAGGGAAAAGGGAAAGAAAAGGAGCAAAAGAAACCTGAACCAGCTAAAGGAATGTGCTTTCATTGCAATGAGTCGGGACATTGGAAGAGGAACTGCAAGAAGTTTCTGGCAAAGAAGAAGCTTGGAGAAGCTTCGACTTCCAATCAAGGTTTGTTCATGCTTGAAATTAATTTTTCAGAAAGTCAAAATACTACTTGGGTATTGGATACCGGCTGTGGTTCTCACATATGTAATAATGTGAAGGGACTGGTCAGAAGTAGAAAGCTGAACAATGATGAGGTGATCCTACGAGTGGGAAATGGAGCAAAAGTTGCTGCATTAGCTGTAGGAACTTATTGTTTAGCAATGCCTTCGGGCAAATCCATTTATCTTAATAATTGTTATTATGTTCCTAATATTATTAAAAACATTATTTCAATTTCTGTATTGGATATGGAAGGTTTTGACGTTATTATAAAGAACAATGGTTGTTCTATTTATAAAGACGATGTTTTATATGGTATTGGAAATTTGCGAAATAGACTTTATACACTTGACTTGCAAGAAAATATATTTCAAATTGAACAAATTAAGAAAAGGAAAAGAGATGATATTAATTATACCTATATGTGGCACTGTAGACTCGGTCATATCAATGAAACAAGATTATCCAAGTTGCATAAAGATGTGCTCCTCGAGCTATCCGATTATGAATCATATCCAACTTGTGAATCTTGTCTCATGTGTAAAATGACTAAATCTCCTTTTAGTGGAAAAGGAGAGAGAGTTACAGAGTTGTTGGCATTGATCCACACAGACGTTTGTGGACCTATGACAACAAGTGCACGGGGTGGGTATTCTTATTTTATTACTTTCACTGATGATCACTCAAGATTTGGATATGTGTATTTAATGAAATACAAATCAGAATCATTTGAAAAGTTCAAAGAGTTCAGAAGTGAAGTAGAGAAACAAACGGGCAAGAGTATTAAGATACTTCGATCAGATCAAGGTGGAGAATACTTAAGCAGTGAGTTTATCAATTGTCTCAGAGAAAATGGTATAATCTCATAATGGACTCCTCCAGGTACACCACAGTTAAATGGAGTATCTGAAAGGAGAAATTGAACACTGTTGGACATGGTTCGATCCATGATAAGTTTTATCGACCTTCCAATTTCCTTCTGGGGATATGCCCTAGAAACGGCTGCATACCTACTTAACAAGGTACCTACCAAATCCGCCCCAAAGACTCCATATGAGATGTGGAAAGGGAGGAAACCAAATCTTAAGCATGTTAAGACTTGGGGTTGTCCAGCTTATGTCAAAAAGTTTGAACATGATAAGCTACAGACTAAATCCGAAAAGTGTAGATTTGTGGGATACCCTAAAGAAACTGTAGGGTATTATTTCTATCATCTAACTGATCAAAAGGTGTTTGTTGCGAAACATGCTGCCTTCTTGGAAAAGGAGTTTATCCATGAAGGGGTCAGTGGGAGTAAGATATATCTTGAAGAAGTTCAAGAACCACAAGTTACCACGAACCAAAGTCAGGTACCTAACCAAGTAAAAGAACCCACTGTACCACACCATGTTCGTAAATCTGGAAGAGTACCGAAGATACCTGAGAGGTATGGATTCGTTATAGAGGATGACGATGAGGTACACATTATGAATGATGATGATCCATTGAATTACGAACAGGCTATGAGTAATAAAGACTCAGGGAAATGGCTTGAAGCCATGAAATCTGAAATGGACTCCATGTATGAAAACAAAGTATGGTCTTTGGTTTCACCACCTGAAGGTATTAAACCTATTGGGTGTAAATGGGTTTTTAAGAAAAAGACTGGAGCAGACGGAAAGGTAGAGACCTATAAGGCCCGACTGGTTACAAAAGGTTTCAAACAAAGACAAGGAGTTGACTATGATGAAACCTTCTCACCAGTAGCCATGCTCAAGTCCATTCGGATTTTGCTTGCGATTGCAGCTTACAACGACTATGAGATCTGGCAGATGGACGTGAAAACGGCCTTCCTCAATGGGAAACTTGAGGAGGATGTGTATATGACACAGCCAGAGGGATTTATTTCAAAAGTTGGAACAAATCAAGTCTGTAAGCTACAACGATCCATTTATGGGTTGAAGCAAGCTTCTCGTAGATGGAACATTCGTTTTGATGAGACAATCAAAGAGTTTGATTTTATCAAAAACGAGGATGAACCATGTGTATACAAGAAGGTTAGTGGGAGCGCAGTATCATTCCTTGTATTATATGTTGATGATATATTACTGATAGGGAATGACATTCCTATGTTACATTCCATTAAAATCTGGTTATCTAAAAATTTCTCCATGAAGGACTTGGGTGAAGCATCCTATATTTTGGGGATAAAGATCTATAGAGATAGATCTAAAAGGATGCTCGGCTTATCCCAAGGAACGTACATTGATACGATGCTAAAGAGGTTTAGCATGGAAGATTCCAAAAGAGGTCTCATGCCGATGAGCCATGGAATAAATCTCTCCAAGAAACAGGCCCCAAAGACACCTGAGGAGAGAGACCGTATGAGTAAGATCCCTTATGCTTCTGCAATAGGATCTATCATGTACGGTATGATATGTACTAGACCGGATGTTGCTCACGCACTTAGTGTAACAAGCAGATACAAGTCGAATCCAGGAGAAGAGCACTGGAAGGTAGTGAAAAATATCCTAAAGTACTTGAGAAGGACTAAAGATATTTTTCTTGTCTACGGTGGGTCTGAATTAAAACTCGAGGGATTCACGGACTCAAGTTTTCAAACAGACCAAGATGACAGTAAATCTATTTCAGGGTATGTGTTTACCTTGAACGGAGGTGCAGTGAGTTGGAAGAGTTCCAAGCAGCAAACGGTTGCTGATTCAGTGACAGAGGCAGAGTATATAACTGTAAGTGAAGCTGCAAGTTGATGTTTTAGATGAAAAGTTCATTACAGAACTAGGAATAGTTCCTAAGTCTCATCTTGAATCTAAACATGTGTTGCGGCACTTTGATTAAAGAAATCATTGAAAGAGGAGAGTGTAGACTCTCAAGACAACATTGCAGATCCATTAACTAAAGCTTTAACACAACAGCAGTTTGATCGTCACTTAGAGAAGTTGGGTATGAGATACCATGGCGATTGGCTTTAGTGCAAGTGGGAGATTGATAGTAGTGTGCATACAAGCCAATCATGTATGATGATAAAGCACATACTTTGTTAACAATCTTATTTATTTATTAATAAAATATTTATTTATTAAAGGCATTTAATTATCTACATGGTGCTGTTTTTATAATATGTAAATAACCCATAGTTTTAAGCAATGCTTTTAGAATCATGATGTTGATCATGCTAATGAGATCTAAATTCTTAGAAAGCTTTAAAACTAAAATAGTTCCCAATCGTGGGATTACTAAAAAGGGGATTAGTAAATCCGGATAGATTGGTACATATGTTGCTTGCTCATTGGATGAGGATGACTGATCTAATGGTCATTTGTGTGGAGACACTAAAGCAAGTATGTAGGTGCTTATTGGAGAATAAGTTCACTGAACGTGACTCGCTATGGAATACCTAATGGAGTTTTACTTGCCTGTCAATAGGAATTCCTAATGTGATAGTAGTACATGTGATCCTTGGACTTGAGATCATCATAGTATCTTGTATGTAACAAATTATACTTTGACTAATTCCTTAAGGCCTTTTAAGGCATATATAGGGTATGCTTGGGTGTAATGAGTTACATATGGAGATAATGAATGATCAATAAAGAATCTACCACCTCTAGTAAAAGAGGAGATATGTCCTATGTGATTCGTTAAATGACAACCCAGGAATCCTTGGCCAAGGTAGAATGAAATTAGAAAGAGGTTTCTAATTTGCATTATTTGGAGTTGTGCATTTTCTAATCGAAATACATATGATTAAATAAATTAAGACTTGACAGTAAATCCATGTCTTATATTTAATTGGGACATTGTATGGTGGAAGGATTGAATTGTACGGTAACTATTAACTCAAAGGTTCTTTTATGATTAATGTTGAAATCTATATTATCTGGAAAGTCGTTGATCGCTAGGGAGGCTTATTCCTATTGTAGAATAAATGTTATTTATTTAAATAGATTATTAGTTTAATTTGTTTATTTAAATAAGATTAGAATTGTTCTAATTAATTTATTCACAACCGGTTTAATATGGAGAACCTAAAGGGTCACACCATAAAAGGAAGAAGAATTATTTAAGAAGAAAATGGCATGATAGTAATAATGCATTAAGTATAATTAATTTAATCTACGATGATAGAATAAATTAAATAGCTTAATGTTTATTATTTAATATTTTAGAAATATTAAATATAAATTAATAAGAGGAGTCTTATTAATATTATTATTATTATTATTATTTTAATTCTAAAGGAGTTTAGGAATTAATATAATATCAGTACTCTCTCTCAATCCTAATAAAGATTAGGATATAAATTAATTAAAAGTATTTAATTAATTAATTAAATAAAACCCTATTCTAATTGGATTAGGAGGGTTAACCTAATATCTATATAAGAGAGTCTTATATCAGAAATAAGGTAGACATGTGAAATTTTCCAAGAGTTGGGAGTACACATATTCTATAGAGATAGAAACAAGGGTTAAGCCAATAACCCATCTTCTTGAGTTCTTAATCTTCCTTGGTGGATCACCGTTAGAGGCCAAACATTTGGGTGGCTGACATTATTCAAGGGAAGGAGCCACTATCAGAGGAATCAAAGGAATCAAAGGAGTAGAACTTGTACCTGAGGAAGCTTAGATCTTCAAAGGTATAATTCCATGTTCTCTCTTTTCTGTTATTGATAACAAGCACAAAGCATGATCATGGTTATGGGTTTGTATAAATTTTGAAAACCTAGTTTTTACGCTTCCGCCCTATTTATGTGATTTGATTGCATGATTGCGTTACATACAAACCCAACAACAAGGCCATCATGGCTCGCTGATACATGGCTCTGGCATTGATGAGGCCGAAAGATAGTCGCCTATAGCAGACGGTTCCCCGAGGAGTGATGAAAGCTTTTTTCTCCTGGTCCTCTTCAGCAATCATGATTTGATGGTAACCAGCAAAGCAATCTATGAAGGAATACATGCCATATTGCGCAGTATTGTCTATCAGGATGTGGATGAACGGTACCGGGAAGTTGTCCTTAAGGCAGGCCTTGTTCAAGTCCCAATAATCCACACATATTCGTACCTTCCCTCCGGGCTTAGGCACGGGTACTATGTTTGAAAGCCACTTTGGGTAGGTTGATACCATGATAATCCCGGCTTTGAATTGTTTAACAACTTCTTTAACTTTCAGACTCCATTCAGGTTTCAATCGCCTGAGCATTTATTTGACTGGCTTAAACCCGTCTCTGATGGGCATTCGATGGATGACAATGTCCGTAAGGAGGCCATTCATGTCTTCACGTGACCATACAAATACATCCTGGAACTGTGTTAGGAGTTCGATCAGGTCAGCTTTTTGGTCTTGGGTGAGGTCTATGCCTATCTGGATTTCTTTGATGTTTTTGGAGGTTCCTATGTTGATAGTGGTGGTTAGGTCGAGGTTTGGTTTGAGTTTTTCTTTGACCCATTCTTTGATCTCACCGGGCACCTCATAGTCATCTTCCTCCTCTTGATCAATATCCATCAAGTCGAAGTTCAGTTCTACATCAAAGTTGTAATCACTGTGACAGGTTGGCATCTCATCAGCAGATACAAACACATCCAAAGCTTGAGTCCTGAAAATAAAAAGGCTTTCACCTTAGATATATACAACTGTTGAAACATACATAGCATTCTGCAAAGTATGACAAAGTTGCTACTATAGCTATGCTATTAAAAGTAAGCAGTAAATGAAAGCATGATTAAACGGCAGATTGACTCTCTCTGCCCCTTTACCCTTTTCGACCGAGGCAAGGGATATTTCTCCAGTTATCCAAGGTCAGATCCTCATGAACTTGGAGGATCAGAGATTTGTGATTATCTGTCTCATCTTAGATAACGACTGAGACATCCTTTATAATAGGGTCGGGGGTTTTCTTTGAACTGCCCCCTTTTCCTTTTTAATGCCAGGAATTTGATCTTGATCCTCGTCTTCGCTGTTTGGGATCTCATCATTCATACCCTTGTAGTTTATGATGACCCACATGTTAGCCAATGGGTTTCGTCCTTCGTACAGGATCTTTTCTTTTCCCTTTGTGCTAGCTGCCTCATGCTTGAGGGCTTTTCTTTCCTTGACAGGTATAATTGGAGGTAACAACATGGCTGATACCAAAGTAGGGATCTTCCTCATTGGTTTTACCCATCCGGCATTAGAATGATTTGGCAAGAGTATGGTGGAAGCATGAGCCTTGGGATGCTTATGCGGGTTCTGGTAATTTGCCCTGGATGAATATCCCAATCCTGCTCTCCCAGTTTGACTTGATACCCTGCCGATTCTTTCCTAACCCTTCTCCAGGTTGGAAACCTAAAGATACCATTTCCTGGCCCACTGTCATTACTTCGATGGAGACCTTAGGCTTCAGAACCGGTGCCCCGATAGGTAGATACTGTGTATCACTCACCACCAGGGCTTGAAAACTTGCAGGTTCAATCCCTGCATCCAATCTGATCTCTGGCATGTCTCCCTGTATGCAAATAGGGTATTCTGGTTCAGCATTAACCGTGATTACGTTGCCGTTGATAATGTATTTGAGCTATTGATGGAGGGTGGATGGTACTGCCCCTGCCATGTGGATCCAAGGCCTGCCCAGCAACAAGTTATATCCAGTGGCGATATCGAGCACCTGAAAGGATAAGTAGAAAGTGTGTGGGCTAATCTCCAATGGAAGCTCTATTTCTCCCATAGCTTGGCGTCGCGATCCATCGAAAGCTCGGATGACCACACGACTGGTTTTGATCCAGTTCAGGTTGATCTTCATTTTTTCCAGAGTATCGTAGGGACATATGTTGAGGGATGATCCTCCGTCGATGAGTACCCCTCCGATCACATACCCGGAAGATATCACAACTATATGCAGGGACTTATGATGGCCCGTTCCTTCTGCAGGGATATCATCATCAATAAAAGATATCACATTATTGTTGAAAATATGTTCCACCACATGACAGAATTTCTCGGCATCTACGGTATGTGGCAGATGGGCTTCTTCCAGTACTTTCACTAGAATGTTGCGATGATCCACTAAGGATAGGATTAAGTCTTGGATGGACATTTGCTTGGGTGTGTCTTTCAAGCCTTGCACCACCTTGATTTCATTGTGTCCCATTTTGTTGAGGAACTCTTCAATTTTCTCATTATCCACCTTTGTTTTGGCTTTGATAACTGGTTTGATCACCTGCTGAGGTAGGTACAATGGATTATTTTTTGGTACGATGGCAATGTTGTTTGAGGTGGAACCTTTGTCATTCCCGTAGTTCCATGGGACCCACTTCAGACTGATAATTGGATATTGAGGTCTGAAGGGTAAGATCAAAGGCTCGGGTGCGGCCACCTTCACAGGATTTTCTGGCTCTTTGACCCCTTTCCCTAGTAGGACTAAGGGTGTGAGGGTCGATTCCCTATCGCAGAATATGACAACCACTGTACCCTGATTCCATACAGTGGGGATCAAGAGAGTTTCTTCATCTGGAAGGCTGAGAACTTGATTTCCCCTTTATCAATTCACCGCTTTCAATCATGTCTTGAATCAGGTTACGAAGTGCCTAGTAATCCTATGTATTATGGCCTGGTGAATTAGAGTGGTACTAACAAATTTGGTCAGCTTTGAATTTTTTGGACCGAGGGTTCAATGGAGGTAACAAATCTGCAACCATTCCCTCGTTGATTAGCATCTGGAGGATTTCTTCCATCGACTGGTTTAAGTTAGTGAAGTTACTCTGAAATAAGAATTTCCTACTAATTTGGACACTCGCTTCTTCGACCCCCTTGTCAGTCCAGGGTTCATGGTTATGAGACCGGCTATGATCCCACATGGGATTAATCTCTGGTGTGGGAGGACGATCTATATCAGACTGGTTGGCCCATTTGATCATCTTCTTGGTGATTTGATGCTGGTAAACGACCAGTTCTTCTAATTGTTCGATTTGTTCCTTGATAGATTTTATTTCCTGCTCTATTAGGAACCTTCTTTCTGAGACTTTCCAACTGTCTGGGCTGTTGTAGCTGGATGGAGTGGATTCTCTGAAATATTGGAGGTATTTGGATCCTTTTCCACTTGTGGTGCTGATCATATTGACATTCTCCTCTTTGTGTTGAGGGAGGGGATTGTTCTGCACATGCGGTTGCTCAGGCTTTGTTACCACAATCTCTCCGTTGTCGATCAAGTCTTGGATTTTGTGCTTGAGAGACCAACAGTCTTGTGTGTCATGGCCTAGAGATCCAGAATGATAAGCACATTTCTTGCTTGGATCTAAAATTTGTCCACCGGTATTGGCGGGTGGAAGGAGTTGGACAATTTTCTTCTGAGCTGTCAGAAGTTTGAATACATTTTCAAGTGAATCCCCTATAGGGGTGAAAGCTCTTCAACGTCTGACCTCCATATTTTTTTGGAATAGAGGGTTTGAAGGCTGTGCTGGAGCTTGAAAAAGGGTATAGCTCCTCTTTTGAATGGGCATACTATTTACCTCGCCACTTGGATTTTGTCCTTGTAATACTAAGGACATTTCTTCATCTTTCTTTTTGTGTACTCTCCGGGGATTACTTGATAAGTGGTTTTATATCCACTTATTTAAATATCAGCTAGCTTAATTTATTGTTTAAACTCATTTGATTTTGTAGCTTTTCATGCATTTTAGCTTTCTTTTATAGTTTTCATCAATGGGGACTCTCTTAGTGTAAATGGAGCTAAGTATGATGATGGATAAGTAAAAGGATGCAAGAAGTCAAAGTGTGGGAAGATGACAGGAACAATGAGTAGCAAGAAGTAAAGAGAAAGGTTGCTGACTGAAGACTGCAGCAGAAGAACTCAGAAAACAACATTTGGTGCACGGCGCAGCTGCGCCCAAATTGGCATTGGGTACAGCGTAGCTACGCCAGAAGTCTTGTCGAGAAACCCTGTAGCGCAACTGCGTCGGTTTTATACTATAGAGGAGCGCAGCTACGCCAGTCTTTTTTTTCTGCAGTTGACTTTTATTTAAGTGACCAATTAGAATGTTGCTTGGGCAGGGAGGCAAACGAGCTAGGGAATTTATATTAGACCTATTTTATTGTTATTGAGATATCTCCCCTTTGGGAGCTCTAGCCTAATATTGTTCTTTCTTTCATCTCTTTAATTTCAATATTAGATTAGAGTAAATTTAAGTAGTTAGTTTCTAGAGTTGATTAGATCTGAAGGTTGAAGCAATTGGATGGCATTGAAGGTTCAATCTTGGAGCTTGAGAAATCAGATTTGCACTTTCTATCTTTATTTTCTCTTGGATTCATATTTGTATTCTTATGAAGTTTATTCAAATTGTGGATGATGGATTTAATTCAACTATAAGTTAAACTCTATTTTGGGATTGCAATGGAATCTATTACCTAGTTTATTTTGTTATACATCATTGTTAGTCATATTGGTTGTTGTTGGTTTGCCTATTATGATTCATGCCTAATTGCTTAGTTGATTGGCCATCGATTACTGTGATAATTCATATGAACTTGAAAGACGAAATATTGATTTAGATCTAATCGTAATAGCTTGTGATTGTATATTCTACATGGTGTTGGAATGTATGATTTGTGTTTAGGATAGACATATACCGAAGCACCGCTTGTAGTCAATGGAGAATTTATGCTTAAACCCTAATTATTTGTAAATCACATAGACATATAGTGGTTTAGGTAATGTGGGTGTTCATGTGTATTCTATCAATTGTGGATTAATTGTGGATTATATGTGATATGGATTTGGTGCATTGAAAGATGGCTTTACCTCACTTTTAAGTTCTCGACTAGCAATCATTGATAATTAATTTGGCTTAACGGGAAGTATGTTGATTTGAATGAATCAATAGGGGAAATTTTGATCTCATGTCTTCATTATCTAGTTTTATTGTAGGGATAATTATTATTAGTTTAATTTCATAGTTTTAATCAATACACTAAATCATTCATTTAAATAAGACTGAAATGGTAATGGGCTAGTGCTTGGTGGATTTTATTAGTTAATTCTCCGTGGGAACGATACTCTACTTAATCTTTATTACTTGTTGACCGTATATATTTGCACGCATATATTGATCGGGAAAACGACCAACAAGTTTTTAGCGCCGTTACCGGGGAATTAGTTTAATAAAATTTTTCCAATATTAACTTCAATCAAATTAGTCTTAATTTAAACATTTTTATTTTGTTTTAATTCTCTTCCTATATTCTCTCTTTTCAGGTACCATGGATTGTAGTGCTTATGCATGGTCATACACAAGGATGGATCAACCAAGGGAAATAGGGAATGATGGACTCAACACAATTGCTACATTATCAGCACAACTTGAGACACTATCTCGGAAGTTGGACGTTGTTATAGCCTAACGGAGTCGAGAGACAACAATTACCTGTGATTAGTGTTCTGGTAACCATCTGAGCCATCAGTGTACCGTCAGTTTTAGACCTGTACAGTACGGGGGTGATTACCTCAACCATGATGATTATCCCAAATATCATTAAGATTGGAGGTATCAACCAGATTCTTCATGGAATTATGATTATCAAGACCAATACTGCGATCCAAGTCCAGCATATGCACCAGAATTAACATATCAGACTCCAACTAATGATCCTCAATACATGGATGCCTAGGTTGAAACAAAAAATGCAAGATTGGAGGAATCGTGGTGTATTGCATCAATGAAGGAGATGGTGATGAATCAAGGGATAAAAATTCAAAATCTCCAGGATCAGATGGATCAAATGTTCATGGCTTTAATGAAGGAGGAATTGATTGAGCAAGGGATAAAAATTCAAAATCTTCAAAATCAATTATCTCAAATGTTTGAAGCCGTGAACAATTATCATCAGAATAATTGGTGCTATGACATGGATGCTGAAACTGATGGAGATCCAAAAGTGTACATGTAACTAGATGAACTGAAAAAAGTGGACACACCAAGTGCCTTATCCGCCAAAGTTAGAAAATCCAGTGAATTTTACACACCCATGCCCCCTTGGTAGTCACATCGAACGCAAAAGGCTGTATGATAGTGAGGCATTCTTGAAACTATGGTGGGCTGAGAAAGAGAAAGTAGAAGAAGAAAAGCCCGTTGTATTTTCCATGCTTCAATGCAAAAATCTATTCACGAATACAACGGTCGAAGTGCCTAGCTATGCAATGGAAATGGGGAATTCAGGTAAAAGAAATATGGTAGGTGGCTTCGATTCGAAGAATCTCATGAAGAGGAACCTCCCAACGCACACTGTGGTTCTAATGGATGGAGGGTTTCTCGCTTATCATAGAGGAATCGGATAGCGGTGGCAAGAAAAAGTCCAGCTAACGGACTATAAACCGAGCGCTCGATGGGAACCACCCCATCAAATCTCTCTCTCTCCCTCCTTGTTTAATTCTCCATTACATACGTCTATCACTTTCCTTCCCCTTTGTTTAACTCTTACTCCTTTGATTAATAAGTTCATTTTTGATATAGTTAATTAGATTTTAATAGGAATTGTTTGTTAAGATTAAATAATGTCTAATAGTTCATTGTAATCCTTTCCAGGAATATTCAATTGGGCAGCAGTTTGAAATGCCAAAATAAGTCAAGGCAGTCTGGAGACTAGTTGTGGGCGCGGCCGCGCTAGCCTCAAGGTCAAATTCAGAGCGCCCGCGCCAATTTCCAGAGGGTCCAGAGAGCAGTCATAACAAGCGCAGCTGCGCCATCTGCATTGGTAATCACTGCGCAGCTGAGCCAGGGGCAAGATCAGGCTTGAATATCACAGCGCAGCTGCGCCACAATTAAAAGCAAACCCAGAGCATCTGCGCGCATCTTAAAATTCTATTTTTAAAAACTGCCCAACCCGATGACTTAATTCATTTACCAACTTAAACACAAATTTTCGGCAGCTCTCTCTCTCTTAAGCCCAAACAGAACAGAACCTTACATCATTCAAAAACCCTTCTTCGTTTCTATCCAGTCCTACCGAATCCCTACTCCATCCGATTCCTCCATCTTCACCAGTCACTCTCTCCATTCCTGCCTGATCCCTAGCTTTGCCTCTCGTCCATTACATATCTGAATTTCTAAGCATCCCAGGCAGAGTTAGGGCTTCTATTGGGTGTACTTCATCAAATAACTAGTGTTGATAGAGTTTGATTTAGGGCAGATTTCAGTTGTTTGAGTGCATCTCAGTTGTTTGATACAGAGTTTGGGTTAATTGAAGATTACAGAGCAGCAAAGTCAGAACTACTTTTATCAGTTAACTCCTTTATCAGCAGTATGCCTAAACGAATTCGCACCCCGTCTCCTGCTACTAGTAAGCACAATGAGGGCAATGCCAGAGATGTGTTGGACAGCTTTAGATTCGTAAATCTCTCAGCCCAGCACTATTATTTGGATGTCTTAGACATCAAAAAATTTGTGAAAGAATGGTGGTTGAAGTCGGGAAATGATGATAGGCTGATGAAGAAACAAATCATAGAACATGGTTGGGCACTTGTTGTAGCCAAGCCACTATCAGCTCCCATGCCCCTCATCAGAGAGTTCTATTCCAAAGCTCGGGAGACACTAAATGGCATATCTTATGTCAGAGGGAAGTAGGTGTCGTATACAAAGTAAGCGATCAATGCTATATTTCACGTGGCGACTATCCCATCTGGCCCAACAAGTTGGGTTGAATCTCAACGTTTGGAAACTGACCTCGACAAGCTGATCAAAGAATTGTACAAACCAGGAACTACGTGGACGACCAAAGCAGGAACAGACAGAAAAGTTAACTTCCCACAGACTGCTTTGAGTCGCTATGCCAAACTGTGGTACAGCTTCAGTTGTGCGAGCATACTTCCCTCCAGCCATCATGCAGATGTTAGTGTTGACAGGGCTCTGTTGCTTTATGGAATAATCATAGGGAAGTTGATCGACATAGGGCATGTCTTCAACCAATCAATGGTCAGGTTCATGAGAGGGGAGCACTTCAAGAGGGATCCCGCATGGCTCAGTCATCACACGTCTATGCCTAGCTGTAGGAGTGGTATGGGACAATGAGGCTTTGCCGCACCCGATGCGAGACATTGATCATACGGCCATTCAGTACTACAACATTTAGGAGGGTGCAGAGTCTCATCCTTGAAGATTGGGATTTCTTGTGGGCGATTCAGATGAGGAAGATGAAGAAGAAGAAGAAGGTGCTCCAAAGCAGGCTCCACAGGCAGCAGGGCCAACTCCCGCAGAATATGCTGATTAGACGAGGGAGATACAATAGCTGAGGAGACGGATGGACACGATGTATATGGACTTTCAGACCTACACATCCGAGTTCTCCCAGGCCCTGTCTCGTGCATTCGAGATTACTGGCGTGCTACACAGTTCCATACATTTGGCACATGCAGCCAGTATCCTCCTCCAGACACACCGCCAGAGCAGACTGATGAGGAGGATGATGACGAGGCCGACTAGAGGAGTTCCTAATACCTTTTATCTCCAATGAGGACATTGTAGTTTTTAAGTTTGGGGGTATTAGGTTTATTTTGCATTTAGTGTAGTTCATAGCATATTGCATATTGTGTTAGTTCATATAGTGCATGTTAGGACGTATTTTGCGTATTTTTGTTAAATTTTTATAAAATTTGTTATTTTGTTTTAGTTGAATGTGTTAGGACATATTGCATGAATTCAGTTATCGGTTGTTTCTTTATTTATTTGGCCTATGAAGAAACTGAAATTACTTGATCTTTGAACTGATTTGAGACTTAGACTTCGTTGTGATGTCATATCACAATATAAATCCTTATCTGTCTGATACTGATGTAACCGGATAGCACTCTAGAGTAACCACCATGATTTGCTTAGTTTAAATTTTTACATACTTGTATTCTGGTGGGAAATCTGTGTTTTAATGAAAGAGTTTCAGTATTCAAGTGGTAATAACTAGGACTATAAAAAGCTTAAGTTTGGGATAAACAGGTGGTATATATGCTTTATGTGGAAAAAATAAAATAACAAGAGAAAAAGAAAAGAAAAAGAAAAAAAATAGAATGTGAATAAACACTTAGGCAACGTCGAGTCCTGTGGCCTTTGATATTTGAGCAAGTAAGCCCTAGGGGTGTCTTTACACCCAGCGCCCTAAGGCCTTTTGGTTTGGGAGTCATTGATCGAAAGCTCGTTACATGGGAATCATTGAAAAGCTTACGAGGACTAGGCATTACACAGTCGATTGTGTACACAGGAAAGTGAGAAAATCGCCCTCGCGAGTAAATAAAGGCATAAATTCCCCTTTTAACTCTTAGCTTAAGTGATTGCATGGTCTTGGTGAGAGCTTATCTGATTTGTTGCTTGTCTTGAAGTAAAACTGGTTTCCCCCTAAGAAGCATAGTATGTGAAGAATTTGTTCACTAGCATGTTTATGGTTGCTTCACACTCACACACTACATCAGTGCTGACAGATTCGGATTTGCAGAGTGATAAGCTTTATGATCCTATTCTTGGGTAGCTTTTCTATTTGATTATCTTGTAGTTTTTCTGAGGCATCTCATATGAATATCAATTCTGATTGATACTTGGATTCACTTTCATGTTAGTATAGGTTGCATACATGGTAGTTATTGCATTGCATCTTTTGTTTGGTTTTGTTTTGGTTACTTGAGGGCAAGCAACGGTTTAAGTTTGGGGGTATTTGATAAGTGGTTTTATAGCCACTTATTTAGATATCAGCTAGCTTAATTTATTGTTTAAACTCATTTGATTTTGTAGTTTTTCATGCATTTTTGCTTTCTTTTGTAGTTTTCATCAATGGGGACTCTCTTGGTAGAAATGGAGCTAAGTATGATGATGGACAAGTAAAAGGATGCAAGAAGTCAAAGTGTGGGAAGATGACAGGAACAATGAGCAGCAAGAAGCAAAGAGAAGGGTTTTTGACTAAATACTGCAGCAGAAGAACTCAGAAAATAACATCTGGTGCATGGCGCAGCTACGCCCAAATTGGCCTTAGTTGCAGTGCAGCTGCGCCAGAAGTCTTGCCGAGAAACCCTGTAGCGCAACTGTGCCGGTTTTACACTATAGAGGAGCGCAGCTGCGCCAGTCTTATTTTCTGCAATTGACTTTTATTTAAGTGACCAATTAGAATGTTGCTTGGGCAAGGAGGCAAACGAGCTATAGAATTTATATTAGACCTATTTTATTATTATTGAGATATCTCCCCTTTGTGAGCTCTAGCCTAATATTGTTCTCTCTTTTCTTCTCTTTAATTTCAATATTAGATAGGAGTAGATTTAATTAGTTAGTTTCTAGAGTTGATTAGATCTGAAGGTTGAAGCAATTGGATAGCATTGCAGGTTCAATCTTGGAGCTTGAGAAATCAGATTTGCACTTTCTATCTTTATTTTCTCTTGGATTCATATTTGTATTCTAATGTTGTTTATTCAAATTGTGGATGATGGATTGAATTCAACTATGAGTTAAACTCTATTTTGGGATTGCAATGGAATCTATTGCCTAGTTTATTTTTATATTGATTGTTGTTGGTTTGTCTATTATGATTCATGTCTAATTGCTTAGTTGATTGGTCATCGATTACTGTGATAATTCATATGAACTTGAAAGACGAAATATGGATTTAGATTTAATCGTAATAGCTTGTGATTGTATGTTCTACATGGTGTTGGAATGTATGATTTGTGTTAGGATAGACATATACCAAAGCACCGCTTGTAGTCAATGGAGAATTTGTGCTTAAACCCTAATTATTTGTAAATCACATAGACATATAGTGGTTTATGTAATGTGGGTGTTCATGTGTATTCTATCAATTATGGATTATATGTGATATGGATTTGGTAAATTGAAATATGGCTTTGTCTCACTTTTGTGTTCTTGACTAGCAATCATTAATAAGTAATTTGGCTTAACAGGAAGCATGTTGATTTGAATGAATCAATAGGGGAAATTGTGATCTCATATCTTCATTATCTAGTTTTATTCTAGGGATAATTAGTATTAGTTTAATTTCATAGTTTTAATCAATACACTAAATCATTCGTTTAAATAAGACTGAAATGGTTATGGGCTAGTGCTTGGTGGATTTTATTAGTTAATTCTCCGTGGGAACGATACTCTACTTACTCTTTATTACTTATTGATCGTGTATACTTGCACGCATATATTGATCGGGAAAACGACCAACATTACTCTTGTAATTTCTGGAGTTGATATTTTCTGCAACAGCTTCGAGGGCGATCAGATCCTTTATCTTCCCAGACTTAAGCCCCATTTCTGCCATTTCACCGTGCTTGATCATTTCAGAGAATGGTTTTCCTATGCCTGCTAGGCCCCTCTCATAATACGGAGCTTCTTGGATATCGATGAAGGTCATGACTATCTCAGACTCATTTATGGCTGGGGTGACTTGTGCTGCAACCCGCCTCCATCGTTGGGCATACTCTCTGAATGATTCAGTGTTCTTTTTCTTGATTTTGGTTATTTGATATCTGTTTGGAGCCAGCTGAGATTGGAAGCTATATTGACTGAGGAAGGCATGGGCCAACTTTTCCCAGCTGTGAATCTTAGAGTTGTCTAGACGGGCATATCAGGCTCTGGCCTCTCCAGTCAGACTCATTTGAAATAATTGCATTCGAAGTTTCTCGTCCTCTGCATAGGATCCGAGCTCTCTAATGAATACTTTCAGGTGGGTATAAGGATCTCCGATCCATCATATTTCTCAAAATCAGGAGTTCTAATTTCTCGGGATAACGAGCTCTGGGGAAAATACAGAGGTCGGAGTAATTAACATTGCCAAATGCCCCAGTTCCTTTGATAGACCGGAGAGTTTCCTCCATTTGTTGTACTTTCTTTATGATGTCACTGGCTTCTTGTTCTTTGACGAGGGTGGTGATTTAAGGAGTTTTGTTGGTTGCGTCTTGGTTCTGTGGTCCAGGAATCTAAGTCTCAGTTTTTTCGGTCTCTTGACTGCCACCACTACCACTAGGTGTTCCTGGTTCTGTGTGAGCTTGGTCTTGCTTCCCTTTAAGGGCCTTGCTTTGTTCTCTTAGAAAACTAGCCAGTTCGGCTATCTGATTCTTCAGTCCTTCAAACTCTTCCCTGGATACAGGGGTGGATTCTGGTTGAGCACTCGAAGTCATGTCTGTGGATGGACGTAGTGCTTTCTTAGACTTAGATCTAGTGACAGGACCAATTTTTCACCTACAACAAAATGTAGGCTTGTCAATTTCCTGAAGTAGGTAGGGATAGGATGCATAATGTGGTTTTAATTTTATCCTGCAAAACAAATGTCAGTTATTTTGATGACAAGAAGTAAAATATTAAAAATTGGACATTGAATTAAAAGAGGAAGGCATGAAGAAGCTTCCCTTCAAATTTAGTTAATCAGAGGCTGACTTATCTTAGGTTACTCTCGCATGGCTTTTTGGCATGAAGGTCCCCAGATCGTCGCAGTCTAGTAGAGGGAAAATTAATCCGATCTTTCAAATAGAGCGAATTTGGGAGGTGCATTTTCATGAGCCCCAGAGACTAAGCCATTCCCAGAGACATTACTTATCACCGACGGGTTTTGCCTCCTTGTGAGAGGAACACAACATACATTCCCATACATCACCCTCACCGTATGCATATGATGACAGTTGGTGCGAAGAACTAATATGAGTGCGAAGCACTAAAAAGCAGAAAAGCATTCATTCACATTCATTCAAGGTAAAGACACATCATTCATGCATTCATGCAATGTAAAGACGCAGCATTCATGCATTCATTCAATGTAGAGATGTAGAATTCACGCATTCATAGTTTTGAAAGGGAAATGTTTGAAAAGATTTAAAAGTGGCCTAAGCCCTCTACTGTCCCCAGTAGAGTCGCCGCGTGTCGACATCGGGGAAAAATCCGCTGGTCGGGTCACAACCCGGATATTTCTCTCTTCCTAAGTTATCTCTACCCTCACTCTTTTTGTTGCGAAAAAAGGTTTTGAAGGATTTTTTAGAAAAAGGCCAATATGTATCATGTCGACGATTTGAACGTTTTACAGAGTCGCCAATTGATACATTAGAAATGGTTGTACCAACTCAACCGAGTTTGTTTGAAAGAGGCCCAATTGTTGGACACTGTCGAAACTTGATCTTTGAAAACAAAGTTTGAGTTCGGGGGCTTGGTTAAGTAAGGGGAAGGTGTTAGGCACCACACAACTCCCTTGTAAAAATGGTACCGCAATCTTTTCAATATTTCTCTTAAAACTGAAATGCGTGTGTGAATTCTGTTTGAATATTGGGCCTATGTTTGATTGATTGAAAGTAGTGCTTTGCTTCGTTGAACCTATATACGAAGGGTTTGATTTGATTTTGCAAAAGTCTTTGATTTGATTTGCGAAAGTGTTTAATTTGATTTGTGAAAGCTTTTCTTTTGTTTTGAATTAAAAATGATGTTTTGAAAGTTGGTTGTCAAACCCTTACGCTAACATAGGAATTGAAGCCTGTTGATACTTCCATTTTTTTTTTCTCTTTATAACCTTAAGGCTTGCATTTGAATGGTGATTTGTCAGGCTGTGAAGCATCCTCGACCACAGAAATAAATACAAGTGTCGATTTCCTCATGGGCATGAAAACCATAAGAGGGACGTTGACACGGCAAACCATTATTCTCATTATATTGAGACCTTAAATTCGGATATCCGTTTTAAGGTCTTTTGTATATACATTTTACAAAAAAAAACTGGCAGGGTACATCTGTAAAGCAGAGTTTGTCCATCGTGGGAATCAGATTCTAATCAGTTTGATCATGAATCCCACGATTCCTAGGCTCACATATAAGTAGCCAATAAACCTGCACAGCTCAAATTTGTACAGAAAAAGAAATATATCCTAATGTCGCCAAAACTGAGGATTCATTCAGTAAATCCTGGTTTGTACTTGGCCGAAGCGTCTCGTTTCCACTAGATAGCGATCTAAGAGCCGCAAGGTTTCTTTTGTAACTAAAACTAGAAAAATTGCTAGATTTAAATAAATCTCAGCCATTCTAGCTCCCCGGTTCCGTCTGTACCGATTTTGAAAGCTAGAATTGGCAAGATTTAAATAAATCTAGTTCGCCTGTAGATATGTCAATGTTGATTCATATAAAATGAATATTTAAAGCAACAATTGAATGAAAGCGAGTAAAGCAATAAATCTATATAATTATATATACAAAAGCTGTAGAGGGCGATGGATTTTCACGCCGGTGCCCGGACTAGAATTAAAATATATATATATATATATATATATATATATATATATATATATATATATATATATATATATATATATATATATATATATATATATATATATATATATATATATATATAAGCTGTGTAAAAGACACGGAATGATCCAAGCTGGACAGAATAGAAATATATTTATATACATATATATATATATATATATAAATAGTAAAAAGGGCGATGAGTTTTCACGCCTGTGCCCGGACTAGAATTGAAATATATATATATATATATATATATATATATATATATATATATATATATATATATATATATATATATATATATATATATTAGCAGAAAAATAGTCAACTAAGACTTGAAAGATAACCCAGTGGTGGTGAAGGCTACTTATATATGCATATGTATATGTAAAAGCAGTAAAAAGGCCACAGAATAATCCATGCCGAATTGAAATGTAAATGTACAGAAAATAGTCAACCAGTGACTGGGAAGATAACCCAGTAATGGCGAAAGGTGCAAAAAATAGTATAAAGGCCACAATATGATCCAGGCCGTACTGAAATGTATAAATATATATATATATATATATATATATATATATATAGAAACATAGTCAACCAAGACTGGGAAGAGAACCCAGTGGTGGTGAAGGCTGCTTATATATGAATATTTATATATAAAAGCAGTAAACTACCTCGGATTTGACATCCGGGCTTGACAAAATTGAAAAGTTAGTATATATACAGTTAAATATATACAAAAAAAAAAAACCAAACCCGGACTGGAAAGATAACCTAGTCCTGCGAAGTTACTTAAAACGAAGGTGCTAGTGCACTGAAGCAGTTAAAGCTGACGGATAGTCAATCCGAGTTGTAGAAATGCCAAAAAATACAGTTATGTACAAAAATGTACCAATTTTTGATGAAAACAACCACAGAACTAAGTTTTGGTCATTTTTAGAAAATGAAACTTGATATGCAAGTGCAAAATAGTGCAAAGAAGTAAAAATAACTTTCTGATCGTAAAAATACTTACAACGGACTGCTACACGGGCTTTTTGCCAAATCGTAGGCTCTAAAGGTCCAAATCTACCGGTTATTTTCTGATATGTGGTAGTATGTAGGTATATCTACATGTTAGAGTGAAAAAATTTGGGTTTGGAAAAGGTGGAAAAGTCAGAAAATTAAACGGGAAAAGGTTCGCTGCGTTTCAAAATTTTTTAAAATGAGGGGGGGTTACCTCATATATATATAGGCTAAGGAGCCTCTGCTCTACCTACTACTACCGCGGGTAGAGGTGTGGCTCCCCTGGTGGGGCCCATGTATCTGGTTGAGTCATCTCGAAGTATGTGCACTCTAAGCAATATATAGTCGAAGTCGAAACTTTCTAACTTTTGATCGGAGCTTCCGTTTGAGGCTTGCTATACCTTTTCGGAAAGCTCTCACCGAGAGTGTCACAATGACATGGGATAAAACATTTTTTTGGTCCAAGAAGATGGGTTTATAACCAGGTCTTTGATTTTCTATAGTTTATCCGTTGAGCTGTCTTGCGTTGTTTGCATTCGGGATCATCGTTATGGTTCGTTTTGACCTTGGTGGCATTAATTCAACTTAAGTTTGACCGAATTGGCTTGGGGTTGGTAAAATGACCATTTTTCCCCTCCCGGGGTTGCCCTTAGTGTAGGCATGGCCTTCGGTTGACTTTCAGGAGTTTATTCCAAGACTTGGATCCCATTTAAGTCTGTTTGTCCTCAGTGTTGTCTCTGGGGCTGACTTGGTCATTCCAGGCTTTCCTCTGGAGATGTTGTGGAGCATCAGGTTTGTTCCCGAGGATGACTTGACTTTCCAGGTTGCGATAGGGGCTGACCTGCATTTCTCAAGTTGAGACCGGGGCTGAGTTGACATCCTGAGGTTGGTGATCGAGGCTATGGTTGTCCCGGTATTGGTGACCAGGGGTTGAGTTAACCTCCCGATATTGAGACCAAGGTTGATTTGAAGGCCCGATATTAAGATCGGGGTTAATCAGACGGCCCAATTGGAGATCAGGGTTGATTTGATGGCCCGATATTGAGATCGGGGTTGATCTGACGGCCCAATTGGAGATAGGGGTTGGTTTGATGGCCCGATATTTAGATCGGGGTTGATCTGACTGTCCAATTAGAGATCGGGGTTGATTTGATGGCACGATATTGAGATCGGGGTTGATCTGACGGCCCGATATTGAGATCGGGGTTGATCTGAATGCCCAATTGGAGATCGGGGTTGATTTGATGCCTCGATATTGAGATCGAGGTTGATCTGACGGCCCGATTGGAGATCGCGGTTGATCTGACGACTCGATTAGAGATCGGGGATAATCTAACGGCCCGATTAGAGATCGAGGTTGATTTGACAGCCCGATTAGAGATCGGGGTTGATTTGATGGCTCGATTGGAGATCGGGGTTGATTTGATGGCCTGATATTGAGATCGGGGTTGATTTGATGGGCCGATATTGAGATCGGGATTGATATGACGGCCCGATTGAATATCAGGGTTGATTTGATGGCCCGATATTGAGATCGGGGTTGATCTGACGGCCCGATTAGAGACCGAATTTGATTTTAAAATATAATTTTGCCTTCCTACAGTGTTAGTACTAAGGAAAAGAGATTTCCAGTGTCTATATTTATTATATAATAAACAAATATAAATAATCACATAATATTCATATTCATTTACTCACATATTCATGAAAAATAATCTAATAGGTTGAGACATATTCTACAAATCTCTTAGATTAGGTCACTAGTATATAGTTAAAATATTTGGACAATTAAATAAAGATAACCATTTAGATTATTTAGTTCCAATACCTAATTTATAACATTAGGCTACAAATCTTTCTTTAATTCTTTTTATACCAAGAATAAATATATATACATATTTACAATACATGTATTTACTTAATCTCACACATGTCCCACATAAGTCATAATGTATTTCTGTATATAACACATTACTATGTATATATATACATATACTCATCTTCTTTCAACCTCATATATACCATCTCTTCATATAAAATTTTATTTTCTTAATAAAAATTTTACATGTATCATTATAAAATTTCTTACACCATTTAGTTCACATCAAATTTATAGGTATCGTAATAATTTATCCTTAACATTCCTTCAAGTACATATAAATTCATTTCTAGGGTTTTGAATATTTATAACCCATATTTTCTCTATTCTCTTCCAAATAGTAAACCATATAGGTTCTTCTTAAAAATTTCAAATAATTCCTCTATTTTCACTCTAGGTTTTAGACTTTAACCTTTAATTTAATCATTGAAAATCTTCTAAATTTTCAGGTTGTCACATTCACCCCTTGTTCTAAGAATTTCGTCCTCGAAATTATAGCATACTAATCTCTGCTCCTTTTATTCAGCACAAATAGGCTTTCAATCTAACTTTATTCAATCACCTCTGTTTACAATTGTACTTAATGAGTCCATGTTATTTTCTTCTATTAGGATCTCTTCTATCTCCACATGCTACTATGACTATTCACTAGGCGTTTTCACAATTATTTAATAATTATGAAGTATAATACATAACTTGAAAAGGTTTTAACAGAAATTCATCTGCAAACCGTTTTATCTGGACACTAACTTGTATAAATTTGATACCAATTGTAATAACTTGACACCAACTTGTGTCAATTTGATACCAACTTGTATCACGTAATGTTGACACCAACTTGTGTTGGATACCAGCTTGTATCCATTTAATACCAACTTAACATAAGATTCTGCACCAAAATAATTTGGTTTGGCATAAGCTCTCAAATAACACTTGAATTTCATAACATTTGTCTAGCTGAATCCAATAGCTTAGACGTATTCCAATAATTCGAATATCAATCAAAACATGCGTCTGACCAAATTCAATTAGCAATAAATTATCTTTAAAATTCTAAAAAAAAAATTATAACGTCATGGTACTGCACTTTATTTACAGTTTGTTTGAAGATTCCATCATTTTGTGACTTTGCCATATTACATCATACCATAGTGGGCTGACAATCCTTCGATCACAACCAACAGTAGGCAATACTGCATTGATGACTCCATCATTTTTATCATCTTTGTACCAGGTTCCATGATGCATTGATTATATATAAAATACATTCTGATATTTTACAAATCATTTGTCTAGCCGAAATAATTAGCGTAGACTCTTCTTTAAACAGTTCAAAACCATTGAAAAAATATCATTTTTTGTGTTATCATGCCGCAACAAGTAACGATGTGTTAGTGGTTTGAAGCCCACTTCTACACAATTGGAACCATGTGTTGAGGATAATAAAAATTCATTTGTATTTTTAAAGGCACATCAGTGCGAATTTAGCTTGATTTCAAAAATTTTGAAGTCTAGCATAGCTAGAAGATTTGGAATATCTATGCTTCCACCATTAACTCCAATGTTCTATTACTTAATAATCCTATCTATTTCTATCATCATTAAAACTTAATACACTAAAAATCCTCAATTCTCCATCCATAAATTTTCTATACCCCAGTATAGTTCATCAACATACCACACGTTATGAGTTCAGGAACTTTCCACAATAATATGAGTTTAGGAACTTATCCTAGTAATACGTAGTTCAAGAACTAATCAGGAACTGTCCATACGCTTAGGGGTTCAAAAATATACCATACAATTATGAGTCACAAAATTACTATAAGTTTGAGTTTTAAGAACTCGCACCTAATCTTATATTCTCTACCTATCCGTTATGCACATGAGAAAAGAATCACCTTCTTAGCATACATAGAGCGAATAGCGCGACACCAACATTTCAATGATTATCTTATAAATCTTCAAGATTCTTCTTTGAATCTTATTTATCTTCTCCTTTACTTAATAATGAATTTCCCAAATTCATCTCTTAGCACTTAAACTTTATTTGAGTTTATTCTTTATCCTCATCTTAACGGTTATAGCCTAAGGTACACCTACTGATAAGAATGAAATATGTTGTATTTTATTCCGTTAATGTTTAATCTTTTATATCTCTTTTGTAACTAAGTATATTCATTTATCTTATATTTGTTATTTTAGGTACAATTGAACTAAGGAAGCGAAATGGGCTCAAAGGAACAAACAAGGCACAAAACCATTCATGCATTACAAATTAATGTAGCAGCCTAGCCTTTTTAAAGCCATGCAATTAAAGGAATAATGATGTGGGCCAAGGAGCTTGCAAAGGAATAAATCAAGTAGTAATTCACAGTTTTTATCTTAGCTGCTGGCAAATAATTAAAGCAAATAAAGTGGGCTTAAGTCATTAAAGGAGGCTCACGTGCTTGACTATACAAAGGATGCTCACGTGATTGCAATTTCATACCTCCCAAATTAATAAGCAGTTCGCAGGATTTGGCAAATAAAGGAGCAGCTTGTGAATATGTAGGCCACGATTTTAACATGCAGCAAGATGTTTACAAAGTGGGCCACGCGTCATGCAAAGGAAATGGTTCAGTAGCTTGAAGTGAATATAACGTGTGGGCCATGAAATAAGCAAACATTCCAAGAGCAGCTTCCAAATAATTCATTCACGGCAGCAGCTAGCAATCAAAGTGGGCCATACACCAAACTAATGAATCAGCCCAACCTATTAACGAAATCAGCAGCTGCAAATTGAGGAGCCGGACAGTAGGTTATCCCGCCGCAGCGGGAATGTATACTTGGGAGGACCCACTCCAGCAGGGAGGCTCTAGGGGCCAGCAGTTATTCCTTGCGCGAACTAGATTTTGTTGCAAGATAAGGGAGAAATTAGGGCTGAAATATTATTGTTATAAATAGGGGGCTTGGAGGAGTATTTCATATCTTGTATTCATTCAATAAAAATACTGCTTTTTATAATTCTTGGGTGTTTTCTATGGCTATGGATAACTAAATTATTGTTCTTCGATTAAGGAGACGGAAGCCTTGGATTAAATACACCGTGAGATCTAATTGATTTTAATTGTTCAATTAATATTGTGAGTATTGATTATTCTTCTGTACTTGAATTATATGATTGATTTTTTAATTACTAGGATGCATACTAGTTTATTATTCATTGAAATCTACTGCTAAATTAGATATCGAATCCGTAATTGTTTGGTCACTCTAATTTGCGAAGAAATTAAGATTAATAATTGACTGCAGATCATGAGATTATTAAATCTTAAGGAGAATATTCAACTAAATTAAATGCAACCGCTTGTGCTTGTGTTGTTTAGCTTCATCGATTTTTCTAATTCTTAAAGCTTCTACTAGATTAAACTTTTAGCACTTGTCTGAAGTTGTTTAGTAGTTAGGGTTATTTAGATCGCTTGTTTCTATCTAACTAAAATTAAGGAAAGACACGGAATAATTCTAATTGGTGAATTAATTCTAACGATGAATATTCAAAGTATTAATTGTGTATGCTTGAGTCAATGATCAGTGTATGTTTCTAAGGTGGAAGTTGACTTAACCCAAGGTTTGTTCTCCTGATTCAGTTCGTTATAATATTTTACACATTAGATTATTTTAATTAATAATATTCAAAAAACCCCTCTTCTGGAATACAAAGTATAAAGATAGAATAATCAGTCTCTGTGGGATCTACTCTTACTTGCACTACTACATAATTAGCGTTCGCAGTAAGGTTTTATTTTTGGTTGTCTGCGACAGCACACCAAATTTTGGCACCGTTGCCGGGGACTGATTTTAGTTTATTTTTATATTTTTGTAATCCTTATTTTATTTTTGTTTTTAATTTTTTTTAATAATTTGAATTCCCTTGATTGTTTATGCCCGAAACTCGATCTACTAATCAAGGTGATTTTAAGTGTGATCCAGAGATAGAGAGAACTAGTCGCAGATTAAGGAAGGAAGCTCAAAAAAATCGTGCAGAATAGGAAGCCATGGCTGCAAATCAAACCCTGAAAGAGCTTTCGACTCTTGATTTGAACCAACAACCCTTATGCATAACTTTCCCTAATCTTGATACTAATACTCACTTTAAATTGAAATCTGGACTTATACATCTTCTGCCTTCTTTTCATGGTTTGGCAGGTGAGGATCCCCACAAACACTTGAAGGAATTTCATGTGGTATGCACAAGTATGAAACCTACCATAGTAACCGAAGAATAGATCAAGCTAAAAGCCTTTCCATTTTCTCTGAAGGATTCAGCTAAGGATTGGCTTTACTACATACCCTCCGGAAGTATCACCACAGAGATTAAAAGGCTATTCTTAGAGAAATATTTTCCAGCTTCAAGAGAGGCCAACATTAGAAAGTCAATTTGCAGGGTGAGGCAGAACAACGGAGAATCCCTACATAAGTATTGGGAACGCTTCAAGAGATTGTGTTCTAGTTGCCCTCATCACCAAATCAGTAATCAGCTGCTCATCCAATATTTCTATGAAGGTCTCAGTTGTATAGACAGAAGCATGATTGACGCTGCTAGTGGCGGAGCGTTGGTGGATAAGACTCCCAAGGCTGCAAGAAACCTAATGGCGAATATGGCAGCCAACTCTCAATAATTTGGCACTAGACTTGATTCTGCACCTAGGAATACTAGTGAGGTACAATTTCTTATATTGAACAACAAATTGCGAGTTTAACTTCTCTTGTTCGTCAACTAGGTGCAGGTAACACACAACAGGTAAAAGCTTGCGAAATTTATACGGTAGTCGGACATCCGACAGATATGTTCCCAACTCTTCAAGAGGAATCTGTTGAACATATAACCGCAGCAGGAGGATTTCCTGGACAACCACAAAGGCAATATAATTCCTATTCAAATACATATAATCCTGGATGGAGGGATCATCCTAACTTTAGCTACGGGAGTCCACAAGCAAGTCAACCTGCACCTCAAACTTTTCCAAATCAGTAGCAATACAAACCATTGTATCCCAATTGACAACAACAGGGCCAATCTTCTAACCCTAGTATATCTTTAGAAGATATTATTAAAACACTTGCCACTAACACTTTAAATTTTTAATAGGAAACGAGGGCAAGTATTCATAATTTGGGTACGCAAATGGGACAAATGGCAACTGCAATTAGTCAATTGGAAGTGCAAAGCTCTGGAAAATTACCTTCTCAAACAGTGGTGAACCCAAAAGAAAATATAAGTGCAATCACTTTGAGGAATGGTAAAGAGATAGCAATTCCAGAAAAGACAATGCCTACACCACAAGATCAAGACAAGGCAGATGAGGAAAAAGAAGAAGCAGACAGCAGTGTTCAGAATGACAAGGATGAACCAAAGCGTAAATTTTCCCCTCTCTCTGAATATAAACCGGTACCCTCCTTTCCTTCTTGCTTTAACAGAAAATAGAAAATACGAGAAAAATTCAGATTTGTATGAAACTTTTCGTAAATGAGAGGTAAATATTCCATTGTTAGATGCTATTAAACAAGTACCTCGTTATGCTAAATTTCTGAAAGAATTATGTACACATAAGAGGAAACATGAAATGAAAAAATATAAAAAGGTGAGGGTAGGAGAAAATGTTTCCGCAGTCATTCAAAGAAAGCTACCTACTAAGTGCCCAGATCCGTGTATGTTCACTATTCCGTGCATGATAAGTAGCACTAAAATTAAAAAAGCCATGTTAGACTTATGAGCCTCATAAATGTCATACCATATTCTATATATGCTAATCTATCACTGGAACCTTTGAGTAAAACTGGTATTGTAATACAGCTGGCTGACAGATCTAATGTTTATCCCAGAGGTGTAGTTGAGGATATCCTTGTGCAAGTCAATAATTTGATCTTTTCTACTGATTTTTATGTGTTTGATATGGAAAACGGTGACCAAAATGCTCCTATTTTGTTAGGGAGACCATTTTTAAAGACATCAAAGACTAAAATAGATGTTTATAGTGGTACACTTTCAATGAAATTTGATGGCAAAAGTGTTAAATTTAATATTTATGCTGCCATGCAATACCCCACTGATGATAAATTTGTTTATTCAATTGATGTGATTGACTCTTTAGCATAGGAAATCGATGAACTTGATGGTAAGGATAAATTGGAAGGTGCACTTAGTGAGAACATTGATGAAGAAAGTGCGAATTTGACCTTGAGCACCGAGTTTCAAGCAACTAGAATAGCTTTGCCTGACGATCCGAAAACAGGTAACATATTTTATGCTAAAGTGCCGATTTCTAACGAGAATTCTTTAGCCTCTGTTTTGCAGGTACCAATTCCGGATTTGAAGCCTCTTCCTAGTCGATTGCATATCTCTATGAGGGTGTCCGCGAGAAAAAATGGAGAATGTGGACCTTGAAGGATCCGGGCTACAAGAGTTCACTCAAAGGAAATGTTGGGTCGAGCCAACGACCATAAACAAAGGCGCTGCAAGGGAGGCAACCCATAGGGGAGTATCTCTCTACTTTTCTTTGCATTTTAGTTTACATTGGGGACAATGTAAGTTTTAAGTGTGGGGGGGGGGGGGGAAGAATGTAGATATTTTCCAAAAAAAAAAAATTATTTTGAATTTTGCGGGTTTATTCATTGCAAACCCTAACGAGACAAAACTCGTCCACTTGGGGTAACCTTGGGGTTTAAAGGCTTGTTGTACATGCTAAGTGTAATCGTGTTTCCTACGAAAATGGGTAGTTTTAGGATGTCTCACTTGAGCAATAAGTCAATTTTAATTTTGATTTTTGACCAATGATAAAATTTTGATTTCTTTGTGATAACTTCTGGGAGGACTGATAGACATTGGGTAATCTGAATTTGATTTTCTTTGCTGATCGCTACTTTATTTGAGACCCTTCATTATTGAGCACATATCCATTTGTTCGACCTAGTTTTGACTTGGAAGAAATTTATCTGGTTGAATGTCTAGGGAAGAAACTTTGAACTCTATCAGTTGTTTGATCATCACTTGAAGTTGATATGAGGTATTATTTAAGAAAAGGGAAATGATTTAGGCAAAGTTTGCAAGATTGAAAGAAAAAAAATTAAAAGAGAAAAAAATGATTCATGCGGTGGGTTGAGATGGAGCATAAAACGCACTAACTCATAAACACGTGACATGCGAGATGGAGCGTAAAACGCACTCGCTAGTAAGATGGAGCATAAAATGCACTAACAAAAGAAAAGAAGAAAAAAAATAAGACAAAAAGAAAAAGCCTTTTGATCCTTTAATGTTATCTGCTGGTTTTAACTGAGATTTGGGAGAAAACAAGTGGTTGAGTTTATCTTTCTCCTTTAAGGCTTCAATTTTATAAATTTTTCTGTAGTCTAATTGGTTTGATACATGTGGATTCACACACACACAATGGGTTGAGAATAAAGTAAAATTGATAAGTAAAGTTGGGTTTCAGATGATACGTTGTTTTGAAGTTTCCTAGAGTTATTATTTTGAATCTTTGAGGTCAATGTTGGAGTTCATATTAACTCAAGGCTCAAGTTTGTCGAGTTTTTTTAGTTGAATTATTTTAGGTTATAGGTTATCTTTATTTTGCCTGAGGACGAGCAAAAGATAAGTGTGGAGGAATTTGATAAGAATGAAATATGTTGCATTTTATTCCCTTAATATTTAATCTTTTATATCTCTTTTGTACCTAAGTATATTCATTTATCTTATATTTGTTATTTTAGGTACAATTAAACCAAGGAAGCGAAATGGGCTCAAAGGAACAAACAAGGCACAAAACCTTTCATGCATTACAAATTAATGTAGCAGCCCAACCTTTCAGTGCGAATTTAGCTTGATTTCAAAAAATTTGAAGTCTAGCATAGCTAGAAGATTTGGAATACCCATGCTTCCACCATTAACTCCAATGTTCTATTACTTAATAATTCTATCTATTTCTATCATCATTAAAACTTAATACACTAAAAATCCTCAATTCTCCATCCACAAATTTTCTATACCCTAGTATAGTTCATCAAACATACCACACGTTATGAGTTCAGGAACTTTTCACAATAATATGAGTTTAGGAACTTATCCTAGTAATACGTAGTTCAAGAACCAATCAAGAACTATCCATACGCTTAGGGGTTCAAAAATATACCATACAATTATGAGTCACAAAATTACAATAAGTTTGAGTTTTAAGAACTCGCACCTAATCTTATATTCTCTACCTATCCCTTATACACATGAGAAAAGAATCACCTTCTTAACATACATAAAGCGAATAGCGCAACACCAACATTTCAATGATTATCTTATAAATCTTCAAGATTCTTCTTTGAATCTTATTTATCTTCTCCTTTACTTAATAATGAATTTCCCAAATTCATCTCTTAGCACTTAAACTCTATTTGAGTTTATTCTTTATCCTCATCTCAACGGTTATAGCTTAAGGTACACCTACTGATAAGAATGAAATATGTTGTATTTTATTCCCTTAATAATTAATTTTTATATCTCTTTTGTACCTAAGTATATTCATTTATCTTATATTTGTTATTTTAGGTACAATTGAACTAAGGAAGCGAAATGGCTCAAAGGAACAAACAAGGCACAAAACCTTTCATGCATTACAAATTAATGTAGCATCCCAACCTTTTTAAAGCCATGCAATTAAAGGAATAATGATGTGGGCCAAGGAGCTTGCAAAGAAATAAATCAAGTAGTAACTCACGGTTTTTGTCTTAGCTACTGGCAAATAATTAAAGCAAATCAAGTGGACTTAAGTCATTAAAGGAGGCTCACGTGCTTGACTATACAAAGGAGGCTCACGTGCTTACAATTTCATGCCTCCCAAATTAATAAGCAGCTCGCAGGATTTGGCAAATAAAGGAGCAACTTGTGAAGATGTAGGCCACGGTTTCAACATGCAGCAAGATGTTTACAAAATGGGCCACGCATCATGCAAAGGAAATGGTTCAGTAGCTTGAAGTGAATGTAATGTGTGGGCCATGAAATAAGCAAACATTCCAAGAGCAGCTTCCAAATAATTCATTCACGACAGTAGCTAGCAATCAAAGTGGGCCACATACCAAACTAATGAATCAGCACAGCCTATTAACGAAATCAGCAGCTGCAAATTGAGGAGCCGGACAGTAGGTTATCCCTCCCCAGCGGGAATGTATACATGGGAGGACCTGCCCCAACAGGGAGGCTCTAGGGGCCAGCAGTTATTCCTTGCGCGAACTAGATTTTGTTGCAAGATAAGGGAGAAATTACGGCTAAATTATTATTGTTATAAATAGGGGGCTTGGAGGAGTATTTCATATCTTGTATTCATTCAATAAAATACTGCTCTCTATAATTCTTGGGTGTTTTCTATGGCTATGGATAACTAAATTATTGTTCTTGGATTAAGGAGACGGAAGCCTTGGATTAAATACACTGTGAGATCTAATTGATTTTAATTTTTCAATTAATATTGTGAGTATTGATTATTCTTCTGTCCTTGAATTATATGATTGATTTGTTTAATTACTAGGATGCATACTAGTTTATTATTCATTGAAATCTACTGCTAAATTAGATATCGAATCCGTAATTGTTTGGTCACTATAATTTGCAAAGCAACTTTGATTAATAATTAACTGCAAATAACGAGATTATTATATATTAGGGAGAATATTCAACTAAATTAAATGCAACCGCTTGTGCTTGTGTTATTTAGCTTCATCGATTTTTTTAATTCTTAAAGCTTCTACTAGATTAAACTTTTAGCACTTGTCTGAAGTTTTTTAGTAGTTAGGGTTATTTAGATCGCTTGTTTCTATCTAACTAAAATTAAGAAAAGACACGGAATAATTCTAATTGCTGAATTAATTCTAACGATAAATATTCGAAGTATTAATTGTGTATGCTTGAGTCAATGATCAGTGTATGTTTCTAAGGTGGAAGTTGACTTAACCCAAGGTTTGTTCTCCTGATTCAGTTCGTTACAATATTTTACACATTAGATTATTTTAATTAATAATATTCAAAAAACCCCTCTTCTGGAATACAAAGTATAAAGATAGATTAATCAGTCTCTATGGGATCGACTCTTACTTGCACTACTACATAATTAGCATTCGCAGTAAGGTTTTATTTTTGGTTGTCTGCGACAGCACAGCACCTACCTAAGGTCTATAACCTACAGCTTTGATACCAACCTATGACGCCCCCAAATCCGGATTCCTAGAACCTCGGACCTGGTACGTTACGGTACTTCATCTTCATACATATTCTATAACCTAATGCGGAATTAATAAACATAAATTATTTATTTCACATGATTCTATAATATTTCCCAAGGTCAATTAACCTTAACTGAATTTATATCTTTAATAACTTAAAAGCTTTAAAACAACATTTGCATCAGATAACTAATAATTATAAATGCCTATAATCTACTCTTGGAATTTGCTTTAGCCTCTGTCTTTCTTCGAGCCTTCGTCTTAACCTAAAATTTGTTATCATGATATATCAAGGGTGAGAAACTACTTTGCCCAGCAAGTTTAAATACAACAAGGATATATCATGATTGAAAGAAAGAATAAGCTTTCGAATTTTCAACAATATAATAATTATGAAAGAGCATGAATCATATTGTCAATAATTGAATGACTGAATCAATAATGTTTAACGTCAACAAGGACCATGAACAACTTTAACTGAACCTTATGGTAATGAAGGTGATCAGCCTTTCATACCTGATGAACATATGCAATATGCACTAAATGTGAATCGATAATAAATATAGATGTGAATAATCAACAATAATTATTCACTAACATGATTTGAAAATATAACTCAAGTTTGAGTTAAGGAAAACTTACATGTACCGTCGATTACTGCTGCGCAATCTAATTTAATCTCTTTATTGTAAAGACCTATCACTGTTAAGATTGATCTTTCAATCAGTATATCATATCATACCATTACTTTATAAGTAAATTATCTAACATTTAACCATATAATCAAATATTAGATAACTCATTAACATCATACGTATTGAGTATTCTAAACCTAGCATACATTGAGTCTTTAACAGTGTTCAATACAGTATGCTAAGTGGTTTCCCACTTTGGGCAAGGAAATCCATGAAGAGCATAGAATTAATTGATTGATTGAAAAGGGGAGAACGACATATGAGCGATTACTCCAATGACACGTGGAAGAACTCCTAGAATCCGGCAACCTTGTTAGGGTAGCAGGGATTCCAAGAGCCTTCGTGAGTGCTTCTGCTCCTAGAATCCAAAAATCTTGCTAGGGTAGCAGGGATTCCAAGAGCCTTCTTGAGTGCTTCTGGTTTAGAGAGGAATGTCTGAGTCCTTCAATCTTCCAAGAGTCCAAGTCCTGAGTCTGAAGAGAGGTCCCCTTCCCAATGGAATGGAAGGGTATTTATAGGGTTTTCTAGAAAGTGGTCATGTGCCATGCATATGCCCTTAGGGAAATTCCAGAAATACCCTTTAATCACCAGAGTAATGTCCAGATTGTCTTGTCCTTCTAGCCACCAATACAATCCATCAATCAATTCCCAAAATGAGCCGCCTCCACGAGCCGTTTGCCTCAGGACACGTGTAGGCTTCTCTCGGGTCTAGCATATTTATTTTTGGCTTTTTCATCTTTATTTAATTAGGTCATGCGAACCCTAATTTGTACATTTATTAAGGTCATAGAACCCTAATTATGCATTTAATTCAATTAGGGCATGTGAACCCTAATTTGCACTTGGGCCCACATTTGCCCCCAAAGCGAGAGTCACGTTTCCAAAAAGACGATCGTGGAAGAATACTTCAAGCTTTTGAACAATTTTGCGGGACTCCACTTTACAGGTCTTGAAGATAAGGGTCCTAGAAGACAGAACCCCTAGGGAGGCAAAACCTAGCAGGGCTCTTCCTTTGACATATTGGAAAATCTTCTGCAAATCTTTCCATAGCTTGCCTAGTATTTTTCCATAATTTTTTTTTGGAAATTAAAACAAGGAAGATCTTCAAATATTACCAAATAAAATTCAATCTAATAAAATCTTTCTGTTGGTAAATCAAATCTTTCCTTTTTATTTAGGAATCAAATCAAATATTTCCAAATAAAATCTTATTTTATTTTGGAAATAAAATAAAATATTCTTCCTCATTATTATTATTATTATTATTTAGAAGGGAAATCAAATTTCAAAATTTCCCTTTGTTGGGAATAAAATTAAATCTTTTCTATATTTTAGAAAATAATATATTTATATATTTCTATTTAGAAGCAAGATCAAATCTACTTATCTTTTAGAAGCCAGATTGAATTCTTCCCTTAATAGGAACATGGTGACTACTTCCTTTTCTGGTGCAAGCATACATGAGAACATATATATATATATATATATATATATATATATATATATATATATATATACATCTCCCAAGCCATTCACGATTCACTTTTTCATCTTGCTTCGTTTAAGATTTTTCTCTCTTCCTACGAGCCAGGAAGATCATCAAGGGAGCAGCAAGGAGACATTCTTCAATCCGAGCAAGAGGTAACAAGGAGGATTCCTCCCTATAGGGCCGAACCCTAGGGGTTGAACCCTATAGGGCCGAACCCTAGGGAGGGAACCGAACCCTTGGGGTTCTATTCCTTCTTCTCGTCTTCGCTTTTCAATTTTTGCATGATTTCTTCCTGATTTTTCTTGATTTTCTTCATCTGTTTCCCTTTTCAGGCAATTGTAGTCTTTCTTTTGTTTTTCGACCCCCATCACCTTGATCATATCTTGGTTTTTTCCCTCAGATTTTATCAAAGAAAGGCTATAATTTTTGCGACGAAGAAGCATTCGTTCCGAGTAGTTAATTTGCAGTGCAACAAGACCTCAAATGTATAAAAGGGAAAAAAAAACCTAGGTAGCCGAACCCTGTAGGGGCTGATCCCTACAATGGCCGAACCCAAATTTTGTTTTTTTTCTTTTTTTTTCCCTCCTTCTTTCAGGTACTTATCTTTCTTTTGTTTTCCAAGCCCCATTACCTTGATTATATCTTGGTTTTTTTCCCTCGGATCATAAAGAAAGATTGACGTTTTTGGACACAAACACAAAGGACAAAAAAATTTCTACAGCAGGACCAACCTAGGTGGCCGAACCCTAGGGGGCCAAACCCTAGGGAGAAATCATCAATAAAATGGAAAAAATGAAGTCTGGGAGGAGCAATCACTATTTTGATCATAACTTTTCACTCATTTGGAGTTTTGGGGCCCATAATATATCAAAACAAATCTAATGATGAGACCTACAAAAGTCACTGCCTTTGGATATAATAGATACTTGAATGTATCCAAAATAAGGCTCTGAAGAATGCTTTTTAGCTGTCTGAAGTTTTTTGGAAAATTTTGGAATTTTTTTTTCTTGCGTAATTGTGATTTTTAACTTTTCCTGACACTGCTTCTTCTTCTTTTCAGGCGTTTTTAAGCTTAAATCTTAAACTTTCCCTTTACCATGATAATCACTCAAGTTCAACTACTTTCCTTGCAATCCTTTCCTTGCTCTTTAGAGACCTTATGCTGGATTCTTCTTGCTTGCAGGCCCTCTCCACTGAACATTATTCAGACCCAAAAACTGCCAAGGAGGCCCCGTTCCTCAGTGATTGGGGAAGGGTTTCCCTCTTTTGGTCCTTCCGACGTCTTTTGGGAGCATGTTCGGGCTTATGACCGTCCAGTTTTTATTTGTTTTTTTTGTTTTTTTTTCCAGGGAAGGAAGACTTGTTTCTATATGCAGCGGCTTGCGAATTTTGGGATGACTTTCTCCACTCCGATCGCATTCCCCGCCAACAGGACCATGATGCTCTTACCATGTTGATTTCACTTTGGTGCTCCTCTTCATGCACATTCGTCCCTTCTTAGGGGGAATTCACCCCTACTCTGTAGGATGTCTTTGCCATCTACCAGTAAGTTGCTCACACTTGCCCCCTGCACATGAGTCTCACCTTTGGTGGGACGATCGTGCAAAAATATTTCAAGTGTTTAAGTCTTGCTTTAAGTTCTTGAATAATTCGCGGAGCTCAATTTTGCAAGCCTCGAAGACGAAAGTCCCTAGGAGAGGGAACCTCTAAGGGGGCGAACCCTAGGGGTGAGCCCTAAGCATTCAAGAAGGCATCGAGTGAGCGTGCTTTAAATCAAGGTGAACAAAAGATGAAGAAGATCTTTCCCTAGGTGGCCGAACTCTGGGGGGTGAATCCTAGGCGGCTACATTTTTGGAACTTGATCAACGAGCGAGGAGAAGTCAAAGGTAAGAGGGGAGAGCCTCCTTAGGTGTTCGAGCCTTAAGGGCTGAACCCTAGGAGGGGCTGATCTTTGTAGGGGCTGATCCCTGTAGGGCCTGATCCTTGTAGGAGATGATCCTTTTGGCCTCTTCCTTCATTTTTTCATTCATCTTCTTTTTAGGTGAATCTTGGACGACTCCTATATTGGTTCCCATGTATACTTGGTCGGATACATATTCATAGGGCCCTCCTCTACACCTTTTTGTTAGATCGTCTTGTGAGCCTTATTCTCCAAACGCACAATCTTTCTCTATTATTTGTGAGCAGAGGACTTAGATAGGTTTAGTTGTGAGATTGATGACTTCTCGATCCTCTTTGGGCCTTGACATGTCTTCCTTTTGTGCTAGGCTGGATCTCTTTACTTCCAGTTATCATATTGTTGCACTTTGTTCGGAGGTCACTTCATGTCATTTTGAGAATGACTTACTTTATGTCGAGCTTCAGGAGCTTTAAGATGCCATTGATAAATTGAAGACCAAGCCTTGAGAAATTAAGTCATTTGCCCAAGACCTTATGAAACTGATAGCCTGAAATAGGAAGGCTCGGGATACCGCCATTGTCGACTTGGAGTTGGAGGCTTTAGCTTGCATGCCCCCCCTTCAGTCCGACATATCATAGTCTTTAGATCATAAACTTTTGTAGTTTTTTCATTTCCTCTATCAGAAAACTCATTTACATATATTTTATTTATCATAATAAAGTTCCTTTTAACATTATTGATTGCCTTTAACTTGAATTTTTCCTCGAGATCCAATGTTTTACATTGAATCCTAAGTTATTCAAATCAATACTTTAAGACAATAATATGCATAATATAAGAATAAACATGTATATATATATATATATTTTTAAATTAATGCAAACTAACACTTGAATCTATACTTTTAAAAAAAATTAGAAAATTATTCAAGTATAATTGAAAGTTTGACATTTTATTGATAATCAGATTGCTTTTGACGAAAAGCATAACGTTCAGATTTTCATAAAAGAAAGTAAATCTTGCTTTTGTCGGAGAAAGCATAACGTTCACCACTTTTAAAGATAAAGTGTAACTTTTTTCGGGGTTGAGGGCTTATACTCAGGTGCCTCAATCACTTTTAGAGTTGAAAGTGTAACTTTGAGGACTTATAGTCAGGTGCCTCGATTACTTTTGAAGTTAAAAGTATAACTTCTGAGAACTTATAGTCAGGTGCCTCAATTAATTTTGAAGTTAAAAGTATAACTTTTCGGGTCTGAGGACTTATAGTCAGGTGCCTCATTCACTTTTTATGATAATGTGTAACATTCGGGTGCCTCGTCACTTGGGTCGTCAATATTCTTGGCAAGTGTGCTTTACGAGGACTTGAAATCGGGTGCCTCATCACATGGGCCATCCAATTTCTTGGTAAGTGTATTTTACAAGGACTTGACCACCATCTTGGGTGGATTTTTTTCCATCAATTTTAGTGCCTCCTCCCTTGGTCACCCAATTTCTTGGCAAGGGTTACTCCTGAGGACTTCAACCACCATTTTCGGTGGACCACCATCTTGGGTGGATTTTTAATTCGTAAATTCTTGTATCTATAGTTTAGAGTTCTTTCGATGGTAGAGTTAGTATTTGGGTTGTCCATCATATTGACTTCCGGAACTGCACCATGGGTGATAGTGTTGCACGTTTCTTTTCCTAGTTCAATCTCTCCGGCCGCCAGCTTCTCATGGTATATCCTCCGCAGACTGTAACAGTCCATAGTGGAATGTCCTCCGTATTGGTGGTATACACAGAATTCCGGTCTTCATTTTATCTCTTCCGACATAACCAACCGAGGCCTTGGAGGTTTTACCACTCTATGCTCAATCCATTGTTTATACAGACCCCTGAATGCCTTTTCACTGCATGTAATAGCCTCTGGAACTGACTTTCTTACATATTTGTCTCCGTGCTTTCCTCTACTCAGATCAAAATTTCTCTCCCTCTTGCCCCCATGTGGTTTTGACTGGGAATCTGCCAAGGCCACAGTTGTCGTCCTCTTGCCCTTCCATGTAATTGTTGTATAACAGGTGGGTAATGTCATGATTCCTCCCAAGTCTTGTGAAATAGACGAGAGAGTCGCAAATGAGTCACAGGCCTTTGTAATAAGATGGGGCTTGAAGCAATCTAAGGCACCATTATTGCATATGCTGACCAAGTTCTTTTCCTCGATTGGCTCTTCACACTTTTGTGCTTGGGCCCTGAATTTGTCCACGTAATCCGACAGCTCCTCGTTTGGCTTCTGCTTGAATCCCATCAGCTCTGTAATGGTTACCTATTTTTGCACATAGAAAGACTTCTTAAAAATTGCAATTTTAGATCATCCCAATCATGGATTGATCCCTTCTCCAAATTGTAGTACCAACTGAAGGTACTATCCATCAAGGTCTTGTTGAAGTCCCTCATCAACAAGTTGTGGTTGCTTACTTCATCATATCCTAGCCACAGAGACATCAACTCCACGAACCTGGAAATATGTTCCCTAGCATTGCCTTTCCGACCATTGTATTTTAGAAATTACCGGGGATACTCAATATACCCTACCGGGTAAGGTAGTCTCCGAATATGTGCCTGGTAAGATGGATTAAAGTCTAACTCCGAAGGTCTGGATGTCTGCCTGCAAAATTGATTGATCACAACTATCATATCATCCTTCGTCACATATTGGCTCATGACATGGACTCTTTGTGGTGTTGTGATGTTTTAATGCATTGGCGGGGTGTACGGTAAAGAGATCGGCTGATGCACACTTGCATCGTGTAAAGCTTGCATTGGTTGTACTGGTTGGCTTGTTCGTTGGATGTGGCTCGGGATGGTTGGCATTTGCACTTGTGAAAATATAGGGAGAGCAGTCGGGATAATGTTTGTCTGAGGTTGACTTGTTTCCACTCTACGTTGTATCACGTCACCACTGTGTTGAGGTTCCAAGTTGATAATCGGAACTGACTGATTCTCCGTCAATGGAAGTATAACCTAATGCTCTTTGTTGTTGTTGTCGTTACTGTTGTCCTCCACCCCTTCTTGTTCTCCCTGCGAATTGCTTGGAAACATGGCCTTGAAAGTAGGGATCTGCATCAACTATTGGCAAAACTTACCCATCTCCTCTTGCTTCCTTTACATCTCCAGCATCATAGCCATCATCATCCCTTGTCCTTCCCGTGCTTCATTCAACGCCTTGAGCATCTGTGACGCCCCCAAAATCCCTACATTCCCTGTAGCAGATTTGGTGCTCACGTAAATATTCCATAAGATAATAATTCCTATCAATCCAAGATTCACAGTATTCCACAACGAACAGTAGTTCTCGTCAGAACATTTACTATGTTGGGATACCCTCACATGGATGGATAAGTTTATAATCTCATGGATATTTCTTTCATATCAAAAATTCCTATCTATCTGACATTCACATTACAAATGATAAGATTGTTTCTGGAACTGAGGAGCGACCTCAGTGCTTACAGAACTTTCATGATCATTCAATACCCTCATTCAGATGTATAGTTCATATAGATACTGTACTTTTCTATGTTCTAGAAAGGTAAAAGCTAAGCAATTGTTAAAGATGATAATACAATATTACATATTCAGAAATTGACTTACAATAAATCCCAACTTACTATTACCTCAAAGTCTCCAAGGATATCACCAAAATTTAAATTAACCGAGCTGTTCCATCCACATGATTGAACTCTGGAACTTTTGGATAAGTCAGCTAAAGCTGCAAAGAAAAAGAATAATTGCAAGGATGAGCTACAGAAAGCTCAGCAAGTTTTAATCAAGTTGTATATTATACTCACACTGAATCTGAATTGAATGAACTTAAAGTTCAGAGTATTTTCCACATTTATATACTGAGGTTTGATCTGCCAAGCCCCACACATTACTAGTTGCTGTCAGTCATATAGACTTAGCCACCCGGGTTGATATGTTCAACCACACCTATTACGAGTTACTGTCAGTCATATAGACTTAGCAACCCGGATTGATCTGTTCAACCAAACACATTACGAGTTACTGTCAGTCACATAGACTTAGCAACCCGGATTGATCTGTTCAACCAAACACATTACGAGTTACTGCCAGTCACATAGACTTAGCAACCCGGATTGATCTGTTCAACCAAACACATTACGAGTTACTGTCAGTCACATAGACTTAGCAACCCGGGTTGATTTGGTCAACCACACCAGCTAGGAGTATGCATATCATCCTATACAACCACCCGGTCAGTGACAAATTACCGGTCATTAATAACCACCCGGTCAATGTAAAACTGCCGGTCATTGATAACCACCCGGTCAATGTAAAACTGTCGGTCATTGATAGTATCAGTATATATATTTGTACCAAACAATATTGGTTTCACCACAGTCTATGCTTTGATATCAAATCAAAACAATTTACGCATGTAACAGTTCATATGTCTTGGTTATGCTTGAACAATGAGTCATAACCTTTTTCAAATTTCAGATATCATGAATAATAGTTATACCAATTTCGTATATCAATATACAAGGCTTACATTTAATATAAAAATTAAATGAAGTTAGAAAAACTTGCATAAAAATAGAAAGTTTGCACATAGTGCAGAAAAACTTGCCTGAACCGTCGACTATTGCTACGCAGTCTATTTAGCTTCATCTGTAGACCTAATATTAATAATACCGATCTCCACATTAGAATAATATCATCGCAATAACTATTGCTAATTACAGTTATAAAAAAACCTAAACACATTATCACATAATCCTATCGGTCAACAGAACACATAAGACCTAGTATCAAGTCAAACTATTTCAGTCTGAGTTGAGTTCGGTACTATTTCGACCTCCCGATTGCCTAATCGGATAATTATCGAGCCCAATATTAATAAGACTCTACTTAAACACTATAATTTTAACTTAGATAATTTATTAATCAGTCAAAATATTTTTCACAAGCTCATAATAATTTTTAAATAATTATTATCATTTATAATAATTTTTCAATCAAAAATATCATATTTATATGATTTAAATACCATAATATTCCATTATCATTAATATTTATTTAATTTCAAATATTAATGAAATACATGTCATAATATTATAAGTTATTTATAATATCTCAAAGTATTTTTAATACCTTAATATCACTTTTAAATGATTTTAAAACTATTTTTAAATAACTGCCATTAATATTAAAATATTAATGTAATTCATGACAAAATATTAAAAGTTATGTTTTATAACTTAAAATATTTTTTATAACCTTTAAATGATTTTTAAAATATTAAAACCATTTTTACATAATTTATGTAATACAATTATTAAATAAATTTATTATCATAATATTAATATATACCTTCATTTGATTATCATTTAATATTAATTAAATAATAATTAATTAATTATCTTTAGTTATTATTTAACTAATAAATAATAGCCAATTAGATCTATCCATTATTTAATGAATAATTAAATTATTGTTTGTCTTTAATTATTATTTAATATTAATAAAATAATAATTAATTAATTTCTTATCCTTAAATAGTAACTAATTGTTTTATTTACTTTATTTGTCTTTAATTATTGTTTATTATTTTTTAAAGAATAATTAACATTTGGTCTTATTTATTATCTAATATTAATTAAATAACAAATAATTAATACATCTCATAAATCTTTAATTATTCTTTCTTATTAAAGTTAAGAATAATTAATTATTACTTGTCTTTATTTATTATTTAATATTTAATTAAATAATAAATAATTAAAACCTTTTATGTTAATGTAATTAAGTAATTACATTATTACTACTTAATCTTTACTAAAACATTCTTTAATCATCATTTAATATCAATTAAATAATAATCAATTGTTTAACTCTATTTATTATTTAATCTTAATTAAATAATAAATAGTTAGTTTATTAACACTAACTCTACTTAATTATCACTTAAATAATAATTAAATAGTTAATTATATTTAATTTTTGTATGTAATTAATTTGCTAACCATTTAATGGCTTTAAATAATTATTTTTTTAATAATTAATCACTTCCACTTATTTACGATTATGCCATTCTCGCCCAATTTTTTTTTTTTATTTGGCATCCTTTACGGAAATACTTGTAAAATGAAATCTACAACTCGGAATTAAGTTTCGTAGGAAGCGTTGGATTCGTAACTTCCCGAACTACCGTTTTCATTTATCAAACACTCAATTTGGATCTGTCTAGCTTCCGAAAAACAGCCACAAAGTGGCTGGTCAGCAACTTTCTTTTCTTGTTTTTCCAACTAGAAAGTGTTTTACTATAAATTCCATAACTTAATCATTCCTTAACATTTTTGTGCCATTCAAAAGGGATTATACTCATAACTTATAGCTCTAGCACAACCAACAATTAAATCTCAAATATCAAAAATGAATCTTCAAAAAAATCACATGGATCCCACATATTAACTAAAAACTTTCATAAAACTTTCTAACTTCCATTTTTCCCAAATCTTTCCAACACAATAACACATATATAACCAAGTTACATAACATAACTCAAAATCTAACCTTATCATAAGGTTTTACCCAACAAGATCACATAATTTCATGGATCCAAACTAAAACTACAAAGCTATTTAAAACTTTAACTAAATCTAGAAAAATTCTTTTTCTTTACCTTCCTTTGCTAGCTACTTTCCTTTTTCCTTACAAAGTATGTGAGGAACTTTTGGGTGCATCAAACTTGGACTCTTTCTCCTCTTCTTCCCCTTCCATCCGTGGCTCCTTCCCTCTCTTTCCCTATTTGGCTTTCTTTTACTATTTTGGAGAGATAGAGGAAAGAGAAATGAAATAAATTTTTTGTTTGATAAAAAAAATGTGTAGATATGTTTTGTATATCTAATATACATCTTCCCATCTTCTTTCTCTTCAAAACCGGCCACTTGGCCTTATTATCCTTTCATTTTTGGTTTATTTTTAATTGCTAAATTTGCCTTAATCAAATGACATTAAAGTCCCTACACTAATTTGGCCAATTAGTTAGCATCAAGGCTAAAATTGTCATTATGCCATCACTAGAAAAGGGTAAAATGGTCCTTAAGTCATCTCAAAGAAATTTCCTGAAAATTTTCTCACAGGACATATTGGTCATAATCAAATTTCTTTAGGGACAAAATTATCATTTGCATATTATTAGGAAACTTCCTACCAATTTCTTTCCTAGGACATAAAAGTCATTAATAATTTTCTGTTATGACAAAATAGTAATTTCCAAAATATCCACCATGTGAGATCATCATGACATCATCATGATGACATCATCTTTGTGTTTCTTTAATGCTGATGTCATGCTTGCAACATCTCTGTGTCTTTAAGGATGATGTCATGCTTGCATCATCTCTTCTCTGATTGGTTGATTTAAGTTCACATGGATTGGAGGGTATTTTGGTCATTTTACATATAATTTTAAGGATAATTTGGTCATTTCGCCTCCAAAAGGGTATTCTAATAATTTCCCTCATAATTTTAAGGGGAGTTTAGTCATTTCCTATGTTTCCCTTAAAATTTAACCCTTAAGGTTTGATAAATAATATTAGGATTTGCTAATCACCATTAAGGTTTATAAATTAGGGTTGAGGATTCCCGAATAAGAAATTAGGGTTTCCTAACTGCAGATTAGGAATTCTAATCTATCATTAGGGTTTACTAAGGCTATACCTTATTTGGTCAATATCTGTTAACTATATGTCTACTCATATTTCTCAGTCAATACCCAGTTTGACCAACTTACTAAACTCGTATCACAGATACTCTGCACAATATTGATAATTAATACAAAAAAAAATTTATTCGTAAAATTTTAATTGTTTAAAATTCTGGGTCTTCACATTCTCCCCTCCTTATAAGGATTCCGTCCTCGGAATCACCACTTCCTTACTCTCTAAAATCTTTCAAAGTTGTATCATCAATTCATTCTTATCAACACAATATTAATTTGTGTCTCATATATTAATCTATGACTTGGATTCGTAAAAAGAACAACTCATAGGGATATCTATCCAATATCACTCACGTAATTAAATTACTAAATAAAATAGTTGTCTACCACCATCTCCTGTGCAGCTAGTGCGTCTTGCACCATCGTACGTGTCGTTGGTCTTCCCGGCTTAGCAGGTCCTCTAATCGTTAGGGTTCCGCTACTGGGTTCCTTGTTGATACTTCCCTTATCCCCATTCTTCTTTGGATAATTTTGAATCCAATGATCTGTTGATTCACATGAAAAACAACCTTGTGTCTTCTTCGGACTTGTTACTATATTGGGTATTCTTCATGAGCACTTTCTAAATCGACCATAGGTTTACCTTCTATAGCTTCAAATCTATTCCATAAGCTACTTCAATTGGCACTCCTCGTATCCTTCCCTATAGATCACTCCCTTTTTGCCCAACTGGTTCTGGTTCAGATACTAGTTCAAACGGAACGACCAGTTCCTCACTCTCTTATGTGAACATCCTTAAATTCTAAAGTATCGATCAACTATATTACTAGACTAGCACGTAATATACATTATATACACATAGAAAACAATAGTTTTCTTTAAGTTAATTTTTATCTTATTTTACGATGAATTTCCTCAATTCATATCCTATAAACTCTTTTTTTTTGAGTTTATGTTTTCACTAACTTTTCTGCCACTCCTATTCCTCTAAGGTTATAGCCTAAGGTAACCCTACCTAAGGTTTATAACCTACAGCTCTGATACCAAATTGTGACGCCCCCAAAATCCCTACATTCCCTGTAGCAGATTTGGTGCTCACGTAAATATTCCATAGGATAATAATTTCTATCAATCCAAGATTCACAGTATTCCACAACGAACAGTAGTTCTCGTCAGAACATTTACTATGTTGGGATACCCTCACATGGATGGATAAATTTATAATCTCATGGATATTTCTTTCATATCAATAATTCCTATCTATCTGACATTCACATTACAAATGATAAGATTGTTCCTGGAACTGAGGAGCGACCTCAGTGCTTACAGAACTTTCATGATCATTCAATACCCTCATTCAGATGTATAGTTCATATAGATACTTTACTTTTCTATGTTCTAGAAAGGTAAAAGCTAAGCAATTATTAAAGATGATAATACAATATTACATATTCTTAAATTGACTTACAATAAATCCCAACTTACTATTACCTCAGAGTCTCCAACTATATCACCAAAATGTAAATTAACCGAGTTGTTTCACCCACATGATTGAACTCTGGAACTTTTGGATAAGTCAGCTAAAGCTGCAAAGAAAAAGAATAATTGCAAGGATGAGCTAGAGAAAGCTCAGTAAGTTTTAATCAAGTTGTATATTATACTCACACTGAATCTGAATTGAATGAACTTAAAGTTTAGAGTATTTTCCACATATATATACTGAGGTTTGATCTGCCAAACCCCACACATTACGAGTTGCTGTCAGTCATATAGACTTAGCCACCCGGGTTGATCTGTTCAACCACACCTATTACGAGTTACTGTCAGTCATATAGACTTAGCAACCCGGATTGACCTGTTCAACCAAACACATTACGAGTTACTGTCAGTCACATAGACTTAGCAACCCGGATTGATCTGTTCAACCAAACACATTACGAGTTACTGTCAGTCACATAGACTTAGCAACCCGGATTGATTTGTTCAACCAAACACATTACGAGTTACTGTCAGTCACATAGACTTAGCAACCCGGGTTGATTTGGCCAACCACACCAGCTAGGAGTATGCATATCATCCTATACAACCACCCGGTCAGTGTCAAACTGTCGGTCATTAATAACCACCCGGTCAATGTAAAACTGCCGGTCATTGATAATATCAATATATATATTTGTACCAAACAATATTGGTTTCACCACAGTCTATGCTTTGATATCAAATCAAAACAATTTACGCAAGTAACAGTTCATATGTCTTGGTTATGCTTGAACAATAAGTCATAACCTTTTTCAAATTTCAGATATCACGAATAATAGTTATACCAATTTCGTATATCAATATACAAGGCTTACATTTAATATAAAAATTAAATGAAGTTAGAAAAACTTGCATAAAAATAGAAAGTTTGCACATAGTGCAGAAAAACTTGCCTGAACCGTGGACTATTGCTACGCAGTCTATTTAGCTTCATCTGAAGACCTAATATTAATAATATCGATCTCCACATTAGAATAATATCATCGCAATAACTATTGCTAATTACAGTTATAAAAAACCTAAACACATTATCACATAATCCTATCGGTCAACAGAACACATAAGACCTAGTATCAAGTCAAACTATTTCAGTTTGAGTTGAGTTCGGTACTATTTCGACCTCCCGATTGCCTAATCGGATAATTATCGAGCCCAATATTAATAAGACTCTACTTAAACACTATAATTTTAACTTAGATAATTTATTAATCAGTCAAAATATTTTTCACAAGCTCATAATAATTTTTAAATAATTATTATCATTTATAATGATTTTTCAATCAAAAATATCATATTTATATGATTTAAATACCATAATATTCCATTATCATTAATATTTATTTAATTTCAAATATTAATGAGATACATGTCATAATATTATAAATAATTTATAATATCTCAAAGTATTTTTAATACCTTAATATTACTTTTAAATAATTTTAAAACTATTTTTAAATAACTGCCATTAATATTAAAATATTAATGTAATTCATGACAAAATATTAAAAGTTATGTTTTATAACTTAAAATATTTTTTATAACCTTTAAATTATTTTTAAAATATTAAAACTATTTTTACATAATTTATTTAATACAATTATTAAATAAATTTATTATCATAATATTAATATATACCTTCATTTGATTATCATTTAATATTAATTAAATAATAATTAATTAATTATCTTTAGTTATTATTTAACTAATAAATAATAGCCAATTAGATCTATCCATTATTTAATGAATAATCAAATTATTGTTTGTCTTTAATTATTATTTAATATTAATAAAATAATAATTAATTAATTTCTTATCCTTATATAGTAACTAATTGTTTTATTTACTTTATTAGCCTTTAATTATTCTTTATTATTATTTAAAGAATAATTAACATTTGGCCTTATTTATTATCTAATATTAATTAAATAACAAATAATTAATACATCTCATAAATCTTTAATTATTATTTCTTATTAAAGTTAAGAATAATTAATTATTACTTGTCTTTATTCATTATTTAATATTTAATTAAAAAATAAATAATTAAAACCTTTTATGTTAATGTAATTAAGTAATTACATTATTACTACTTAATCTTTACTAAAACATTCTTTAATCATCATTTAATATCAATTAAATAATAATCAATTGTTTAACTCTATTTATTATTTTATCTTAATTAAATAATAAATAGTTAGTTTATTAACACTAACTTTACTTAATTATCACTTAAATAATAATTAAATAGTTAATTATATTTAATTTTGTATGTAATTAATTTGCTAACCATTTAATGGCTTTAAATAATTATTTTTTTAATAATTAATCACTTCCACTTATTTACGATTATGCCATTCTCGCCCAAATAATTTTCAGATTTGGCGTCCTTTACGGAAACGCTTGTAAAATGAAATCTACAACTCGGAATTAAGTTCCGTCGGAAGCGTTGGATTCGTAACTTCCCGAACTATAGTTTCCATTTATCAAACACTCAATTTGGATCAGTTAACGTCCGAAAAACAGCCCCAAAGTGGCTGGTCAGCAAATTTCTTTTCTTATTTTTCCAACTAGAAAGTGTTTTACAAAAAATTCCATAACTTAATCATTCCTTAACATTTTAGTGCCATTCAAAAGGGATTATACTCATAACTTATAGCTCTAGCACAAACAACAATTAAATCTCAAATATCAAAAATGAATCTTCAAAAAAATCACATGGATCCCACATATTAACTAAAAACTTTCATAAAACTTTCTAACTTCCATTTTCCCCAAATCTTTCCAACACAATAACACATATATAACCAAGTTACAGAACATAACTCAAAATCTAACCTTATCATAAGGTTTTACCCAACAAGATCACACAATTTCATGGATCCAAACTAAAAGTACAAAGCTATTTAAGACTTTAACTAAATCTAGAAAAATTCTTTTTCTTTACCTTCCTTTGCTAGCTACTTTCCTTTTTCCTTCCAAAGTATGTGAGGAACTTTTGGGTGCATCAAACTTAGACTCTCTCTCCTCTTCTTCCCCTTCCATCCGTGGCTCCTTCCCTCTCTTTCTCTATTTGGCTTCTTTTTACTATTTTGGAGAGATAGAGGAAAGAGAAAGGAAATGAATTTTTTGTTTGATAAAAAAAATGTATAGATATGTTTTGTATATCTAATATACATCTCCCCATCTTCTTTCTCTTCAAAACTGGTGACTTGGCCTTATTATCCTTTCATTTTTGGTTTATTTTTAATTGCTAAATTTGCCTTAATCAAATGACAATAAAGTCCCTACACTAATTTGGCCAATTAGTTAGCATCAAGGGTAAAATTATCATTATGCCATCACTAGAAAAGGGTAAAATGGTCCTTAAGTCATCTCAAGAAAATTTTCTGGAAATTTCCTCACAGGACATATTGGTCATAATCAAATTTCTTTAGGGACAAAATTATCATTTCCATATTATTAGGAAACTTCCTAGCAATTTCCTTCCTAGGACATAAAAGTCTTTAATAATTTTCTGTTAGGACAAAATAGTCATTTCCAAAATATCCACCAGGTGAGATCATCATGACATCATCATGATGACATCATCTTTGTGTTTCTTTAATGCTGATGTCATGCTTGCATCATGATTGCATCATCTCTGTTTCTTTAAGGATGATGTCATGCTTGCATCATGCTGGCATCTTCTCTTCTCTGATTGGTTGATTTAAGTTCACATGGATTGGAGGGTATTTTGGTCATTTCACATATAATTTCAAGGGTAATTTGGTCATTTCTCCTCCAAAAGGGTATTCTAATAATTTCCTTCATAATTTTAATGGTAGTTTAGTCATTTCCTATATTTTCCTTAAAATTTAACCCTTAGGGTTTGATAAATAATATTAGGGTTTGCTAATCACCATTAAGGTTTATAAATTAGGGTTTAGGATTCCCGAATAAAAAATTAGGGTTTCCTAACTGCAGATTAGGGATTGTAATCTATCATTAGGGTTTACTAAGGTTATACCTTATTTGGTCAATATCTGTTAACTATATGTCTAATCATATTTCTCATTCAATTCCAAGTTTGACCAACTTACTAAACTCGTATCACAGATACTCAGCACAATATTGATAATTAATACAAAAAAAAAATTTATTCGTAAAATTTTAATTGTTTAAAATTCTGGGTCCTCACAGCATCTCTAATTGCATGACTTTTGTCTGCTCTCTGCTTTCATCCCGTCTTGCCTTCTTGCGCCTGTTTGCCTGCCATTCGTTTGATGTTGATTAGCCATGTATGGTGATGTTGAACTTCCTTTTGAAGTGTCTTCAATAATAGGTTGATCGAGATCCAGATTTGCACCTTGGAAAGCTTGATTTGCTTGCCTTGGAACGGGATCTAGTGAAGTAATGCTAGTTGTTGGTGAAACTCTTCCTGTAGTTCTCCCACTTTGAGTTGGGGGTATGCCCTTCATGAATTATACACCTCCCCAGCAGAGTCGCCAATTATATATGGGCAAGGAAATCATGCCTTGCTAGAGTTAGGGTTTTGTGTTGGCTGAGGAGGAGAGAAATCCACGAAGAACACGGAATTAATTAATTGATTGAAGAGTGGAGAACGACTGGTGAGCGATTACTCCAATGACACGTGGCAGAACTCCTAGAATCCAACAACCTTGTTAGGGTGGCAGGGATTCCAAGAGCCTTCTTGAGTGATCCCACTCCTAGAATCCGAAAACCTTGTTAGGGTAGCAAGGATTCCAAGAGCCTTCTTGATTGCTTCTGGTTCAAAGAGGAATGTCTGAGTCCTTCAATCTTCCAAGAGTCCATGTCCTGAGTCCAAAGAGAGGTCCCCTTCCCAATGGAATGGAAGTGTATTTACAGGGTTTTTTGAAAAGTGGTCATGTGCCAGGCACACGCCCTCAAGAAAATTCTAGAAATACCCTTTAATCACCAGAGTAATGCCCAGATCGTCCTATCCTTCTAACCACCAATACAATCCCTCAATCAATTCCCAAAACGAGCCGCCTCCACGAGCCTTCTGCCTCGGGACACGTGGAGGCTTCTCTCGGGTCTAGAAAATTTATTTTTGGCTTTTTCGTCTTCATTTAATTAGGTAATGCGAACTCTAATTTTTACATTTAATGAGGTCGTGGAACCCTAATTGTGCATTTAATTCAATTAGGGCATGTGAACCCTAATTTACACTTGGGCCCACACCCACAAACAACTAACAAACTAGTTTCCTGATAGTAGTGTGCATACAAGCCAATCATGTATGATGATAAAGCACGTACTTTGTAAACAATCTTATTTATTTATTAATAAAATATTCATTTATTAAAGGCATTTAATTATCTACATGTTGCTGTTTTTATAATATGTAAATAACCCATAGTTTTAAGCAATGCTTTTAGAATCATGATGATGATCATGCTAATGAGATCTAAATTCTTAGAAAGTTTTAAAACTAAAATAGTTCCCAATCGTGGGATTACTAAAAAGGGGATTAGTAAATCCGGATAGATTGGTACATATGTTGCTTGCTCATTGGATGAGGATGATTGATCTCATGATCATTTGTGTGGAGACACTAAAGCAAGTATGTAGGTGCTTATTGGAGAATAAGTTCACTGAACGTGATTCGCTATGGAATACCTAATGGAGTTTTACTCGCATGTCAATAGAAATTCCTAATGTGATAGTAGTACAAGTGATCCTTGGACTTGAGATCATCATAGTATCTTGTATGTAACAAATTATACTTTGACTTATTCCTTAAGACCTTTTAAGGCATATATAGGGTATGCTTGGATATAATGAGTTACATATGGAGATAATGAATGATCAATAAAGAATCTACCACCTCTAGTAAAAGAGGAGATATGTCCTATGTGATTCGTTAAATGACAACCCAGGAATCCTTGGCCAAGGTGAAATGAAATTAGAAAGGAGTTTCTAATTTGTATTATTTGGAGTTGTGCATTTTCTAATTGAAATACATATAATTAAATAAAATAAGACTTGACAGTAAATCCATGTCTTATATTTAATTGGGACATTATATGGTGGAAGGATTGAATTGTATGGTAACTATTTACTCACAGGTTCTTTTATGATTAATGTTGAAATCTATATTATCTGGAAAGTCGTTGATCGCTAGAGAGGCTTATCCCTATTGTAGAATAAATATTATTTATTTAAATAGATTATTAGTTTAATTTATTTATTTAAATAAGATTAAAATTGTTTTAATTGATTTATTCACAACCGGTTTAATATGGAGAACCTAAAGGGTCACACCATAAAAGGAAGAATAATTATTTAAGAAGGTAATGGCATAATCGTAATAATGCATTAAGTGTAATTAATTTAATCTATGGTGATAGAATAAATTAAATAGCTTAATGTTTATTATTTAATATTTTGGAAATATTAAATATAAATTAATAAGAGGAGTCTTATTAATATTATTACAATTATTATTATTTTAATTTCTAAAGGAGTTTAGTAATTAATTTAATATTTAGTACTCTCATTTATTCCTAATAAGATTAGGAGACAAATTAATTAAATGAATTTAATTAATTATTCCCATGTGGTGGGAAGCCTAAATTAATTAAAGGAGTTTAATTAATTAAAAGAAATCCCATGTCTAATAGGATTAGAAGGGTTGACTAATATCTATATAAGAGGAGTCTTATAATAGATATTAGATGATGCAATTTCAATTGTTGGAGAGTACTCCTTTTCTATAGAGGATAGAAAAACTAAGCCAAACACCCTCCTTCTTGATAATTCATCTTCTTTGGTGGATCACCTCTAGAGGCCAAACACTTGGGTGGCTAACGTTGATCAAAGGAAGGAATCTAACCCGAAAATTCAAGGAGATCACGAAGAACAAGGAGTTGAACTAGTACCTGTGGAAGCTTCGTTCTACAAGGGTATGATTCCATAACTTCTTATTTATCGTTTTAAATTAATAATTTGCATAAAGGATGATCCGGATAATGGTTTTGTAGAAATTTTTTTAACTCTGATATATCATGCTTCCGCTAATTTTTGCAATTTGATTGCGTCACGATTTCGTACAAACCCAACAGTGGCATCAGAGCCAAATCTTTATGCAATTATTAATTTATTTTTGATTTCATATACATATGGGTATGTATTTAAAATAATTTATTGGGCATAATTTTATCGTATAAAATTATATTTTTTTTTTTAGAAAAAAGAAAAAAAAAGAAAAAAAAAAAGAAGACTTTTTTTTGGGACGAATCACAATTTTTTTTTTGGTGCTAATCTTGAATTCTGCAAAGAAAAGGTGTTGTCTCTTTCTTACTCCAAAAAGAAGGTGACCCATCAGGAAAGGATTTTTTTAATAAACCTGCAGGACTCTTTTAATAAAAGAAGGTGACTTCTTTTTAAAAAATAAATATGATATATTTATATATTATATTCTAAATAATTTTATAATTAAAATAAAGAGTTTATTTTAATCTTGAAATTGGATTTCATGCAATTTAAAATTGCCCATAAATGATACTCATATATATATGGAATGTTTTAATTCATGAGATGAATATTTATTTATTGATATATATGGTGATATGTATGAAAATAAATGGGGATTGATTATGGACTATTTGACCAATGTGATTGGATTTTATTTTAGTTGAATGCTTGAATGAATGGGTTTTATTAAATGGGGTCTGCGTACCTCGTCTTCTCTAATTTTTTTTTCTTGATGTAAAATTCTATCTCCTTCCTATGTACTTCCCCTTGACTGTTGATCAAGGTTTCTATTTAAATTAAATAGTTTAATGTAATAAGAATAGTTAGAATTATCTTGAAGAAATTGGAGACCAAGGAGCAAGGAGCGCGTGAAGACCCGTTTGTATGGAGCCCGAGTTTAAATGTAATAGTTATATTTAAATTTAAATTCTTGCACTCCTAGGTTTGACCTTTTGGTTCACTTGGTGGCTCTAGTGAACCAAACTAGAATAAAAGTCCATAATCAATCCGGGTAGAATATAATATTCTATATTGCATGCTAAATATTATATATATTATATTTTATGCAAACATGCTTCGCATGTTTAATAAAATGACGCGTATTTTATATATATATGTGCATGCGCGCTAAACAAGATGAGACAAATAATAACAAACCCCTCAAAGAAATAATATTAAGTCTGAAGCGTTCAATGATATTTGGAATATCGAACGTCGCCTTCTAGCATGATAAATTAATAGAGTATTAGATATTTAATATGAGCTTGTTGTGCTATCCACAAGGCGAGTATTGCGTATTTAAGATGTTAATTAATCACATTTGATGCTTATCAAGAAAATTGAACGATCTAGTCTTGTTGTGCTATCCACAAGGACGAACATTTTTCTTTTTTGAATTTATGAAAGTGCTAGGCTGGACTTAACTTAAATTATTTTAGTTCGGATGTGCACACACTTGACCATTATGATTTAAGAGGCAAAATAAAAGGAATTACATGGTGATGTAATTGACAAGAGTTGTCTACCTATTTATTTGTATATCGCTTGTTGTGCTATCCACAAGGTTATATACATTTGAAATGGGATCCTTATTCTCACTAGCAAATTTTTAATTAGATGTTGCCGAACTATATAAGTGAGGGTAATATAGTTTGATAAAAATAGTGGGAGATACCAATTTAAAATAAAGACCTAAATTTATTTTGGTATGCAAAATTAATAAAATGAATGTTTGCTAAAATGTTGTTTTTCACATGCAGAATTTTAAAAATGTCAAAATCACTAATTTCACTGCGAAGCATACTTGATGCTAATAAGCTTACCGGGCCGAATTATACGGACTGGCTAAGAAATCTGAGAATAGTTCTCACTGCTGAAAAGATTTCTTATGTCCTAAACTCACATATCCCTGGAACTGTTCCAGAAACAACCTCTGAGGAAGAGATTGCCACCATTGTAAAGTGGCAAGATGATGCATC